>BEHA01000382.1:424679-487977 GCA_002897215.1 Eschscholzia californica subsp. californica | reverse complement strand
AAAGACGAACATTTAGTTTCTTGAATACATCATCTTGGTGGAAATTTCGAAATTTCCCTGATGTCGGTGGAAACTATGCAAGAAATAGTTGTAAGTGTGATTTCGTGCACCTAATCTAAATTTAGAAAACGTCAAAATTTATTTCTTGCGCCTGACAACCCAATCCTTTTTGTTCTTGGTTAATAAGACATATCAATATTTTTTGGGGTTGGGCTCCCCGTGCCATATCACGTGTATGGAGTTGAAGCCTATGAAAATCAATGGATCCTTTTGACCAAAAGAAATTGGCCCAGGGAGTTTTGGCGGTTTGGCCCACATGCACACATACTCACACACAAATGTATATATATATATATATATATATATATATATATTGTAGTATAGATAGATAGATAGCCTCAAAAATAAAAGATGCCTCTGTGTTTTGCACAATACAAAATACTTGATCATTTTCTAGCTGGACCGAAATCAAAATTTAATACCTTGATAGCTTGATATATATATATATATATATATATATATATATATATATCAATCTATGTCATTTTCTTTTATGTATTCTTGCACAATGTTCAAAGAATGAACGACATGATTGAAAGATTTCTGTTACTATCGATCATCTGTATTTCATGGAGTCTATAACCATAAACTAAGTACTTGTTATATTTGTTATATTAATACAACCTGACCTGCTTAAGAATCGAGCTGGCGTTTTCACTGGGTTAAATCACGTGGTGCATGTAATTTGCTACACTTACAAGTAAGAATTAAAGTAACTAAATTACTAACTTAAGCTACGTGATCATCAGCTGAATCTGATCAGGAATCAACCACGTCTGATGAGGAGTTTCAGATCTGCAGCATTTGCAGTAATGAAGAGGTATCTTGTTCGAAAACACTCGCGTGGTTTGAATGTGAAGTAGTTGATATCTGTCATTTGACCATATTCTGCCAAAAACCGTAAGTGATATGGCTGATATATCAGAGGTTCAAATGAAAAATATGAAAGTGTATAGAAATGTATAATTTATTAAGTGTATCTGTAGACAAACATATCTATGAAACATGGACATTGGCACATAACTCTTGATATTTGTCCCACTATTCCCCATCAAATATTGTGGGATATGTTGTGATTTGACTACATACTGGGGATGTATGCAATGATTTTGATGTTTGTCTACGAACAGGAAAGAAAGAATTTACTTCGGTGTTCTAGTTGTGGCCAACAATTCCACTCTTCCTGTTTAACACCGCCTATGACTGATGAGGTGGTAGCTGAGGATTGGTCGTGCCTTTCGTGCAAACAAACAACAGATAAGTTTCTTCAAGAAAAAGCTATTTGGATTGCTAAAATGATAGAAAGGTATATACTTTGATACTAAATTATCATATTGGGTTTAAACATGTTGGGTTTCTGTTTAATTGGTAAATTATGAAAAAGTTTGTTGTATTAATTCAAATTAGGTTCGAAGCAGCTGAGGAACGCAAAACAACAATCTTAAATATAATCAGATCTTTAGATCTTCCAAACAATCCTTTGGATGATATAATTGATCAGGTAGTGCTCATTAATCTGTTCACGTAAACATTTTACACATTTTATTGCATTTCCTAAAATCTGATGCATGGAATCTTCATGGGTCTCTTCTAAAAATTAGTTGTTTATATTTGATTAATAATTAATTTTAGTACACTAGCTATTTCGAAGAATTTTCTGTTATTCCTTCTCAAAAGAAAATGGGTTTCCTATTATCTTTTTCCTGGTTTTCTTGGATTTATGTTAAACTCTTTTCAATTTAATCTGTTCAGGTATGTTCAAATTTGAGGGATGAATGTGAGGAGAAAAGCCTTTTCCTCTTGACTTCCAGATGGCGTTCAGATTCTCTTGAACTGTTTTGCAAACAATATAACCATCCCAGTTAGTGGCGGGAGTTTGTTAACTTCTGTATACCAGGAAGGAACACCTTTTTTTTCTCGCTTCTCTGACGATAGCATGTATATAACGTATCTAATACACACATAACGTACACACGCACACACACTCGAACGTGCACACACAAACTAACACATGTGTGTATATTTATATAGTTTGGAAATTGGACGCGTGACTCTTGAGCCCAAACACTTAAATTGTACTGACACTGCCTCTACTTTGTAATTTTGCGCGACAAACTCATACAAACTATGTGCAGCTAGGAGGTCCTGATAATGTTGCAGAAATCACAGGCAGGCGAGGCATGCTTGTAAGGGCTTCAAATGGCGAACACATCATTTATCAGAGGCGTAATACGTGAGGGTTGTTTATAACCTTTTTCTTTAGATCTTAACCATATCTTAGTGACCTCAATTCCGTTATTCATTTTCTTTTCAGAAAGGAGGTAGCAATAGATATGGTGAATATGCACGAGAAGCAACTTTTCATGGATGGTAAAAAGTTGGTTGCAATAATTTCTGAAGCAGGATCAGCTGGTATATCCTTACAGGCTGATAGAAGAGTACTTAATCAGGTAAATAATCTAGTTATATGCTGAATATTTTTCTGTCATGATGCTCAAAATTGCGGTGCATCAGTGTTCTCATAGTTTTCTGATACTGTCATATACTCGTACCAGAAAAGAAGGGTTCATCTAACTCTGGAGCTTCCTTGGAGTGCTGACCGAGCAATACAGCAGCTTGGAAGAACTCATCGCTCGAATCAAGCTTCGGCACCTGAGTATAGGTTAGATTTTCATTATCTCTGTCACTACGTCTGTCGAATTTTCTTCTGCATTCATTTCGTTGGACCTAGTCTCATCATGTTACTAGTTCATATGACAGACAGAGTAACCGACGTATCTTTACCTCCGTTGTCTCCTTAAAGACTTGATTTGCTTGATATTGTTTTGGTGACGGTGATGTTGAAGCTATAAAATCACAGCTCTTTCACATGGATGCCTCTAAGAAAATGCAAATCGTCTGAAACAAACTGAGATGCATTATGTTGTGGACACACTAATATATTGGAGCTAGTTAGTTTTGCTCAAAGAATCATACTTTTCTCATTATGAAAGTTGATTTCATGCCAAGTGTACGTTAATGCTATTAAAATCCATCGAAGAAGCTAAATCTTCAACTCTATCTTGTTAATTTTTTCCAAAATGCTTGTTTTCTAAATTATTAATTTTCTTTCTCTATCTATTTTTGAACTTGTTACCATCTATTATATTATGATTTAGGATAGACTCGAGGCCCACGCGCGACATCATAGGGCATTGGCACTCATGTGTCACTTTAGATAATCTCCTACTGGTGTGTTGAAATTTTTATTACATCTGTTGATTCTAATGTTTGGCAGGCTTTTGTTCACTAATCTTGGAGGTGAACGACGGTTTGCATCTATTGTTGCAAAGAGATTGGAGTCTCTAGGAGCCTTAACACAGGGAGACCGTAGGTATATCTAGTTCCCTAAATATCTTATTGATTATCCTCTTTGATTTTTATTTTATGAATATGTTATGTTTCTGATGTCAAACTTTCTCAACCATTCCATGCTTAGTGACTCCGCTTATTTTGCAGAGCTGGACCATCATTGAGTGCTTATAATTATGATAGTGGTTATGGTAAAAGGGCTCTTATGACAATGTATAGAGGAATACTGGAGCAGGTTCATCATCTAGTTTTCTTTTTAGCTTCTCCCAAGTGTTGTATCAGTAATGAAGTCTTATTATTAGTCCGCTAACATATATTTAGTATTTCAGGAAACTTTACCAGTTTCACCCCCTGGATGTTCATCTGAGAAGCCAGATGCAATTAAAGATTTTCTTATAAAGGCAAAAGCCGCCCTTATATTGGTTGGAATAGTTAAGGAGACACCTATTGGTAATTAATTTGAGTCCTAGTTTTTCTATGATTTAATATCATGGATTAAAAAATATTTTAGTGGAGTGGGATCTCCATTTACGAATGCCATACATAGTTCGACGATTAAGTTGGCACAGTTTCTATGATCTATGCAGCTGATAGGATTGTTAGCAAAGTAGTTGATTCGGACATGCACGATGTTGGTCGTTTTCTTAACCGGATCTTAGGGTTGCCTCCTGATATTCAAAATAGGTTTGTTTCTTGTATCAATGAAGTCTGTTTGGTCCAATCTTCTTTGGCTTATATATTAATCAATAATGCTGAACACAGGCTATTTGAGTTATTCGTCAGCATCCTTGATCTTTATGTTCAGAATGCACGGACTGAAGGAAATTTTGACGCAGGAATAGTTGACATCAGAGCCAATACTATTGAGCTACAGGGAAAACCAAAGGTCATTTTAGTTAGACATCCTGTACCATGTATGTAACTATGATTTGTTATATGTTGCCTTGTGAGGTTCATGACTTTATCTTGTTACAGACTGTTCATGTGGATCTTATGTCTGGGGCGTCCACTTTACTTTTTACCCTCACGCTGGATCGTGGATTTACATGGGAGGTACATTATTCCTAATAAAAGATACTATTATAGCATGCAAACCTTCACTAAGTTTCCAAATCATTCACTACATGTAGTCTGCAAGAACCTTGCTTGATGAGAAACAAAAGGGTGGCCTCGATTCCAGCAGTGATGGATTCTATGAATCTAAAAGAGAATGGATGGGAAGAAGGCACTTTATATTAGCGATTGAGGGGTACGCTGTTACTGTTTTTTTCTCTCTCAATTTCGTGGGATAATTCAACATTGGCTATTGTATTATGAAAATTGATAATCTAACTTCAGATGAGACCCATAGACTGAAGGGAGATTGTTAATTTAAACTCAAGGCGACAGAATTCACTAGATATTGAGATATTGGGATTACAATCTGCACTTTTTTTGTTACTACTTTCTAAAGAAGGGGAAACAAGAAAAAAATTGTGTGGGGATGTAATGTCTGAAAGTTTAGTTAAAATTATACGAGTAGGTTTTACCAGACCAGGAGAATATTCACATGCAGAAAGGCTGCAAGTGTTTTCACCCGTACTCTATTCTGATTCACTTTTGAACTTAACTTCATTCGTTATTTCAGTTCTACCTCGGGAGCTTATAAAATATTCCGTCCTGCTGTTGGAGAGGCAATGAGGTATGTACCGTCAGATACCTTTTCTTCATCAAGATATGTCGCTTAGTCTTCTGAGTAATGCAACACATTTGGTATCTTGTTTATCAGGGAGATGCCACTACCAGAGTTGAAAAATAAGTACAGGAAGATTGCATCAGTAGACAAGGCATGTACAGGTTGGGAAGATGAGTACGAAGTTTCTTCTAAACAGGTACAATATCCTAAGCCCAGTTAGCATGTAATCTTTCTTAAAACTGGTTCTTCTTATCGTGTGTATATTTGTTGAAGCCTGGTATTAGGCTTTTGAGCTGTAAGATATGCCAAACTATTTGACGAATATGAGATTTAGCCCATGTTATGTTATTTAAATCTTTTCCTAGCATGCAGTAAGCATTCATGAACTGATGTTTTGAGAACATACTTCACAATTTGTAGGGTATATATATATATATATATATATATATATATATATATATATATATATATATATATATATATATATCTGTGTGTGTGTGTGGGAAGGGGACCCATCGTTGCGGGAGAAAAGAATATCTTGTATGAAGATGGGGCATTTGAAATGTATTGACGATGCCCTACTAATCTTTTACTTATAATCTATGAATGTGGCGCACAGCCTGTGTTCCTTCCTGACCCTGGATTTTAGTAATGCTTTTAACTTACCTCAGTTTGAATTTCATAAAACTACAGTGCATGCATGGCCCCAAATGTAAGCTCGAAAGTTACTGTACAGTTGGTAGAAGATTACAGGAGGTAAATGTTTTGGGTGGACTAATTCTTCCTGTTTGGGGAAAAATAGAGGAGGCCCTCTCTAAGCAGGTACCAAATATATTTTCATACTATATCCATCGTATATTTTCATACTATATCCATCTAGAGTTTATTCCCAGTTGGTTTGGCTAGTTCTTTCTGAAGGTTTATTTTATTGCTTCACTAATATCAATTGGAATGTAACGATAAAGTAATCAAGTCATGGTTAAAAGTTGACCCAAGTTGAATTTCAACTTAGAAATGTAAAATTGTAAAGCATTATGAGTTTATGTGTAATAAATTAGCGGGGGGTGGGGGGGCAGGAAGGGAGTGATTTTCAAAGGAAAAGGGTGGAATTTGATATCTAAATTTTGGGCTAAGAAGAAACATTGGATATCATTAGTGTCATATAGAGACTTTATGTTGAATTTAGATGCTATGTTGATAACTATATGTTTGTGTAAGAATACCCGACAGTTTGTAAGGATTGAAATCTACCTCTGATATAGTTGACATATTTGGGTTGAATTCAAAAATTTAATCAATATGGGCCGGGTTTTGTTACATCTTTCCTTTGCATGTTATTTTAGTTTCTTCTTACTTTTAACTACTCAAATTTCCATTCACATAAAAATAAGAATAGATGTTTATATCAAAAAATTTCTGATCTGTTCAGGCTCGTCAAAGCCATAAACGGCTCCGTATCGTACGTGTAGAGACTACAACAGATAACCAGAGAATTGTCGGGCTTCTTGTACCCAACTCTGCTGTTGAAGCAGTGCTCCGAGGTGTGTTCCCTTTTCCTTCTCGTTCTTATGGCTACCCTCCTTCCAATGTTTAACCCCTAATAGAACAACCATGCCATTCGTTCTACCTTGTCGTAATGAACATTGATCTACCAACAAAAACTCTTAAGCTACGTTTGGTATCAACTGGGGAAAAGGAAAAGATTCTCAAAGTTCTGCATATTTTGTCATGGTCTTCTTTCTTTTTGGAGAAAATTGGAAGGATATTTTTTCTTTTTCCTAAAAATTATCAACAGGTAAAACTGAAACGCCAAGAAAAGAGTCCCGTCCCTTGAAGAAAGATCTTCAGACACAACCTTAAGAGAAATGTAAACCACCCTAACCACATATGAAAGAAAAATAGTTGAATCAATCACCTTCTGGTCAGTGACCCAGGTGCCGAAAGGTGACTGATTTATCCTCGCATTGAACTGGTACAATGTCCATGGTATTGTTAATTGCTAAAGAGCTCAGCTTCAATTCATCTATGCAGTTGATCTGCCAATCTACCCGAGTAACTAGTAGATTGGATCCCGGGTAGACTGAGCCGATCCCCATGCTAATCCCCTGATAATTTTATGTAGTGTATTTTAAATTTTTTATATGATTCTGTTTATATTTTATACTCTACATAGTTAGAAGGGTAACCGAACCGATCCCGAGCCAATCCTGTTGTGGGAGTTCAGGATTGTGGGCTAGCCAATCGGGATTCCGAAACCTTGGCTGCTTAGCAAGTCATGACTCATGAGAACTTGAGAACTGATACAGAAAAAGATGCTTCTGATTTGATTTATATTGTGCTGATGATGGTTGATTTATTGCTTATTGTACCATCATTCTGATAGAGAATAAAGAATAACACCTACATTTTCTTTTTTGCTGCAGGTTTACAATGGGTTCACGAAATCGAAGATTAAAATTCGAAACAGCAACCAACTTCTTTTGCTCTACTTATATACAGGATCACTTCAATCTCCCTTCTTTTGATATAAAACAAAAAATGATTATATTCCACAATATTCCTATTGGAAAATTCGAAACCCTAGAAAAGTGGAAAAGAAGAAGTATATATTTTGTAGTTTATGTCATGTAACTTATGGTTACCATCTTACATACACTATATCAATGACAAACTTATCTAATTATCTTTACCCATTGAAGTATGTAAAAAACTTCATTATTCATCTTATTTTTTGCACACACACACCACAAGATCTGTTGAGTTCAAACAAACAACACTCGAAACCACAAGCACAAAAACAAAAACACAAACCATAAACCTAATTAGCAAATAAAAGGAGCATCAACATGAGAATCAGAGCAGTAAAGACCTGGACGTTGAGTAAACCCTTGACGTTTCAAAATCTCTCTTGCTTTCATTACTAGTTCTTGATTTGTTATTTCACCATCACTACCTGCAATTATAGTTTGAATTGCATTGCTCAGAGCTCCATATGCATCTTCTGCGTTTCCAGACGGATTTGCATCTGCTGATGTTTGATCAGTTTGACATCCACTTATCAAAATACCACCATCAGGTAATGATCTCTTCTTGTTCGTTCCTGCATATACTTCTTCTTTGCTTTCTACATTTGTTTGCATGGCTGGTTTAGCATAATCTTCATCGTTTTCGTCTAGTTTCTGTTTAAGGAATTGCTGAGCAAGATTTCCTACTAATCCCATTAAACCACCACCTTCTTCACCATCTCCACCACCACCACCACCACCACCACCACATTGTAGTTTCTCCATGATTACTTTCATGAATTTCTTCACTTTCGGGCTTGCATCTTCGCCGAAAACATCGAATAATGTCGGTCTCAGCTTTCCCACATCTATATCTTCCTTACCAGTTTTCTGTTTCAAGATTTCTATCAGAGTTGATAAAGGAAGAGATTTGTTCTTAATCCCTCTTCCGATATCCTCCTCGACTTCTTCTTCCTCTGGATGTTCTCCCTCGTGTCTCCGATGAGGGAGATGAATCCCGCGAGATTCAAATGCATCGTTCACTTTCTGGTGCAAGAATTTCTTAAATCCAAATCGAGAACCCGATCCTTCGTCATCATCATTCTGCTTAGTACTTTCTCCAATCTGCTCCTTACTTTCATCAATCAAACCCCCACTGTGACAAGAATCTGATACAATTGTAATTCGACAACCTCTTGGAACTTGATCAACAAACTCCCTGAAATCATCATCTGCAAAAAATTCATTCCCATAAAAGAAAAAGATTCAGTTTTTTAATATCTTGGGGATCTGGATTGTGCCGATCCGGATGCCCTAACTGACTGATAATTAGTAAATTGAAATGAAAATTAGAAGCAGAAATTCCTCACTCACCTGTGATGAGATTCATGTCGGTAGGGACAATACATTCATCATAACCAGTATCATCAACTTCACCAGTTTCAGCAGGAAGACGAGTACCATGACCACTATAATGAAAGAAGAGAAAATCACCAGGTTGACCAGATCGAATGAGATTTGAGAGAGAAGATCTGATGTTCTTGCCGGTAGGTTGAGTATAAGAATCATCAGTGTCGATTAAGACGGTGATGTCTTCTTCTGCAAATCCGTATCGTTCAATTAGGGCATTATACATCCTGTTGACATCGTTGATACATCCTTTTAATTCTGCTTTCGTTCCTGGGTAATTGCATCCGACTAAAACTGCTTTCTTCCCCATCTCCAAATGATTTTGATCTGATCGATCTTTTTTCACAAACTCTCTCTTCTCTCTCTAAACGGATCTTCTCTTCTTCCAAACCGGAAAGTCCAACTCTCTCTCTCTAATACACTTCTTTGTTGTAGTAGTAGGGAAGTAGTGGAAATGTGGAATGAGTAATATATTTTACTAAGGGTCCGTTTGATTGAGGGGAATCCACACAGTGGTGTTATCCAAAGTTTGATGTTTGATGTTTGGTAGTTTAATTTTTTTTTATATTTGAAATTCTCACCAGGATGAATCAACATTTGAATAGAAAGCATAATCCAACAACATAGCTCAGTTGGTAGTGCATGTACTCTAACAAGTTAGAGGTTCCAGGTTCGATAGTTTAATTGGACTTTAGACCATTAGTTTTATTGGAGTTTAGGCTTCTTTCTTTTAAGGTTCCGCGGTTATCAAGGGTATCACATCTTATTGATCAATGATCAATGCTTTTGTAATGACTATTGTAGTCAATTTCCAAAAAGAAAAATAGAAAGCATGATCGTACCACTACCCTGTGAAAAAGAATCTCCTTCTCATTGTTTTGCATCGCGTGAGTCAAACTCTCCTTCTCTCAACTCTGACTCGTGCTTTCTCTTCTCATCTTATAGTCCACTGCCTCCCCCACCCCACCCCCCCTCCCCCTCCCTCGTTTTTTCTGCCACACCTTCTGCCTAGAAGAAAATATTTAGTGGGTCTAATACTTCTAGGTTGAAATTTGTAGGAAAATTTCTCACCGCTATTTCTTCTCTACATCTGTAAAGATTGTTGGAAAATTGCCATTCTCGGTGATTTATTCCTTTTCAAGATATTTTTCTTCTTATCCTCCTCTGACCACCACCACTACTTGGGACCACCTAGGGTTTCAGTTATTTAGAGAGAGAAAATAAAAAGTGGTGGAGGAGGTGGTGGCCAGAGAAAATGAGAAAGAATAAGTTTTGTGCCCGTAAAGTTAGACAAACAATTGCCTTAAAAATTTGTACTCCGAAAACTTTCTTGTGTTTCCTAACACATTTGCCCTTTTTTTCTGTGATCTTTTCCTTCATCTCCCGTGGACTTCTCCTTCTCTCTCAATTAAATTATCACGTCTACAATTCCTAAAAAATCAATATAAAATATCATACATAGTAAGCTTCATCGGAACCTGTTATTTCAAAATATCATACTTCTCTTTTATACTACTTATTTACTATTTTTAGAAGATTTTTTTTTTTGTTTTTTAGAAGAATATACTACTTATTTACTACAATGTCATATCAAATAGAATTTTTGGTGAAAGGTCCAAAATATGGACCAAAACTTATTTTATAACGATAACATAGTCCACATTGTAAACTCTTTCAGATGAAAGAGATACAAAGCTTTATAAATAAGAAATGTAGTCTTCCATACACATAAGTGTAAGTGTGTAGTCTAAATGCTAACTATGTTAATTGATTATAATTATCTATACACGATTAAAATGTCTAAGTAAGTCGTAAATATAAATCGGTCGGGCTTATCGGTCGGACTTGGAAGGAAGGCCGGTTAGAGCCTTTTGTCTGTGTTTGTCCAACTAAACTTGGCGGTTCGGACGGGTAGTGTCCGTCTCGGACACTGGACGCCCACGGACACATCGAACTCAGGCGGTTTGTGGACACATTCAGGCTCGCGGGCCTTTTTCCCGCTCCTACATCTGCTGCATTAAACATTTGTTTCGCAAGAAATGAACACCTTAATGTGGATGTCCTGAAGATAATTCAAGATATTTTGTTAGAGTTTAATGTGTTTTATCTCAAATATCGCCAGACTTATTCTATTCTTAATCAGGTGAACGTATCGTGTGACCAAAATGTGCCTGCTTATCTACATTATAACTTGGCGACTGATAGAAGACGTTGTAATCTACCAACAGAGGATGAAATTGTTGTTATATTGTTTTACATTTAAGAGGTAAAAGAGAACAAATGCAGATATCTGAATGTCATCCAGCTTATTTACCTCTCCATTATGTATTACTTTTCCCATATGGTGAGCTTGGATGGGAACTTGATATTAAGCAGTGGAATGTTCAAAATGATCGACAAGATAAGGCACAAATAACTCAGATGGAGTGTTTCAGTTAGGGGTGGGAAAAAGATCCGGAAGACCGCTACCCGATCCGTTCGTTCGAGATCAGTGGGCACCCGCCGGTCAAAACGGTCACTACCCGACCGGCCGAAGAACTACGTGGGCCGGTCACGATCAAAATTTTATGTCGGCTGACCGCCCGCTGACCGACCGTTTAAAATGACCGAATGACCGACCTAATTATTGCAAGAAAACTTATGATATAATTCTATTCAAAATTATGTATAGTAGACAACAAATATAAATAAAAGTTGACGAGTCTTTAGGATTATTATCATTGGCTTGCTTATGTAACTAGTTGGACAAATAATATTTCATGTAAAGTCGACTATAACATATAGTCACCTATATAGATGTACTTAGTTTAAAAAACAATCCATCACAAACAATTTACTTATTTATTAATATATTTTTGTTCGGTAACGAAAATGATTTATAAATTTCTGCATTTAATTGGAAAGTCCGGACCGAGACCGCCTGATTTCCGACTGGCCCGACAAAATAAACGGTCTGGGATGGTCAATGGACAAATAATTCTTGAAAGTGACTGCCCGAGACCGCCCGATTAAAAAAGTGGTCACCAACATTTTATGTCCGAACCGACCGATCTGATGAAGTTAGAGACCGGCACTGACCGATCCGAACTGATTCCCACCCCTAGTTTCAGTTATAGACTCTTTTAGAGGCCTTCAGGATATTCTATTATTTTAAGAGGGGGAAAATTATTTAAAGAGTTCTTAGTAGATGCTTGGGTTTCAACAGAACAAAGTCGATAGATGTTCATCAGACGTAGGCAGGATGTGATTCGTTTCGAGCTTTACCGTGGTCTTATTGATATAACGGGAATGGGTTGCCTTCGTATCAAATTGGCAAAAAACTCATTATACTATCTTCATTTACAAGTGGAGCAAGAAGTATGTTCGAAATTTATCAAAATTCTATGGCTATTACTCGATTCAACCATCACCCACATATTTTTCTCACCATGATTGAAAATCCAAAATGGCCAAAAAGAACCAGTGCTTTACTACCACATCAAACGACACTAGATCGTCCAAACTTGGTGGAACATGTGTCAGAGCTGAAATGAAAACACCTAATGAAAGTGATAAAAGAAAATAATGTTTTTGGTGAAGTTTTTGCTCATATGTTTACACGATTGAATTTCAGAAACGTGGTTTACCATATATGCATGCCCTTATATTCCTTGGAAATAATGACAAGATTCGGGATGCAAACCAGGTCGACAAAGTTGTTTGTGCAGAAGTTCCTGATCAAGACGAAGATCCCTTATTATGTACTACTATTAAGAATTGTATGATCCATGATCCTTGCGGAGAAGAAAGACCAAATGCACCGTGTATGAACAACAAGGGTGAGTGTACGAAAGGATATCCTAGAAAATTCGTAGATTGTACAGTTCTTGATGAAGACGGTTATCCACTCTATCGTCGTCGTAATGGTGGACGTGAATTTTCCGTCCGTGGTCGTAACGTTAACAACCTAAATGTGGTTCCGTATAATCCATACATCTCTAGAATATTTGATTGTCACGTCAACGTTGAAGTGTGTGCAAGCGTCAGATGTGTGAAATATATTGACGAATATATCTATAAGGGAGGTGACTATGGTTATTGGGGGACAGATGAGATTAAACAGTATCTTGATTCAAGGTATATTGCTCCACCTGAAGCTGCTTGGAGACTCTTTGGTCATTTGTTGCATGAAGAATACTCTTTTGTTGTGAGTTTGACATTACATCTACCTGGTATGCATAATATATTGTTCGATCCCACACATCTACCTTAAGTAGTTCAACAAGGAGCTGAACTACAAAGATCACCGTTGATGAGATAATTTTTGTGTTGTAAATAATTTCCGAGTCTAAAAGTCTATACTTATCAAGAGTTCCCACAACACTTTGTTTGGGACAAAAATCATAAAATTTGGAAACCTAGGCAAAAGGGTTTTGTTATTGGCAGAATGTATTTTGTTAGTCCAAATGCGGGCGAAAGATTTTACTTTAGATTGCTACTCACAGTTGTACCAGGTTCGGTGTCATTTAAATGTTTACGCACACTAGACGATAAATTACATGATACCTTTAAACTGACATGTGTTGCATGGGGTTTTCGAGAAGATAACGATGAGTGGTATAATGTTTAGAAGAGGCAAAGTTTATGAATTCCGGTTACTATTTGAGGAGGTTTTTTTACATCATTCTCATTAAATGTTGTCCGTTAAACCCACATATGTTATGGGAACGATTTGCACTTAATATATGTGATTATCTTGCATATAACTTTCGTACTCCGTGTGACATTCCTAAAATCTGAGGAACAATTACTTGATTTAGGATTGTTTCTTCCCAATGAACTACTTTTAGAATTCAGAAAAACCTTCAAAACGACTTTCCCTCCATGCCAAAACCGATTGGAATATGGACTGAAGTTGTTGGTAATAGGTTTATTTGGGAACACAACCAACTGCAAATTGCTATTGAGATTTCAGATGTACATCCCAATGTGGAACGTCTAAATTATGCATAAAAAACAACTTTTCACCTTGTAACCGATTTCGTTAATGAAGAAAGGGGTATGGTATTTGTTTTTGAATGGTGGAGTGGGAACAGGTAAAACATTTTTGTACAACACGATTGCTGGTAGCTGTCGTGTAAGGGGTTTTATTGTTATCAGAGTAACTTCTTCTGGTATTGTTTTTTTACTATTAGTTGGAGGTAGAACTGCCTATTTCACTTTTCGTGTCCCTTTGGATGTGCATGAAGATTTAATATACACCATTTGTAAGCAGACTCCACCCAAGAAAAAATAGAGTTAGCAAGATATATATCTATGATCTATTTAGGCAAACACGTCTGATTATTTGGAATGAAGTTCCTATGCAACATAGATATTGCTTTGTGGCAGTTAACCGTACACTACAAGATGTTTGTGATGACACCAAACAGTTTGGTGGTATAATAGTCATCTGTGGGGGAGATTTTCGACAAATTTTATCTGTGATACCAAAAGGAGTCAGGGAGCAGATCGTAGGCGCACGCTTAGACGGTCACTTATTTCGGACTTAATTAATGTCCCCACTCTTAATCAAAACATACGGTTACGTCCCAAAGAACCCGCAAACCTTTATTTTTCGAATTTCTTACTCGAGGTAAATTTTACTCCCTCCGTCCCAAATTGAATGACCTAATTTCTATTTTGGGTTGTCCAATTTTAGTTTCATACTTCTAAAAATAAAGAAAAGAACTTTTCGCTCTTTCCAATAATACCCATTACTATAAATTTAATGACAACTTCATTTAAAAGTAAGTGCAACTTTTTCGTTGTAATATAAAAAAGTTAATGAGGATACAATTGGAAAAACCATGTTTTTTTTGAAAGTTAAATTCCAATTAATGATGTTCCCTTAAAAAGTTTGGTTTTCAAAATAGGTCATTCATTTTGCGACTGAGGGAGTATTTTATTTAGGTAACATAAATCATTATATTTAATTTCCCCATTCTTTCTCAACTTTATATCAATTACTCATTATCTTTTATATTTTTCGAAGGTTGGATCAATTGTAGAGACGAAAGTGTTAACTTGTCGTCTTTTATCAACAGATGCAATAATTTGCATTCTTTGATTTCTTTAACCTATCCAGGGTTATATGGAGTAGGAACAAGTTATTCAAAATACTTGACAGAAAGAACCATTTTCTCTACACGTAATGAATATGTTAGTGTCATCAATATTTCGGCATTATATATATTTCCTAGAGAAGCAGTTACTTATTTTGTTGCCGACAAAATGGACGAAGCTGAAGCAAACGATTATACCCTCACTGCTCGATATCCATCTAAATTTTTAGATTCTCTTAATCCACCTGGATTTCCACTGTTCAAATTAGAATTGAAAAATGGTTGTCCTATTATGTTATTGCGAAATTTCTCCGCAAGATGAGATGTGTAATGACACAAGATTAATGGTTGTTAGATGTGCGTCTTGAGTACTTGAATATAAAATTTTGAATAGAGATAAAGCAGAAACTTGGTATTTGTTACAAGGATTTTTCTATCACCTACGTCTTCCGATTCGAGCATCCAATTCAGAAGACGTCAACTTTCTGTCAAGTTAGTGTATGCAATGACAATAAACAACTTTCAAGGTCAATCAGTAAAATTTGTGGGGGTTGATCTTCGCACTCCAGTATTTAGCTATGCACAATTGTATTTTGCTTTATCGAGGTGCGCAACTGTTACTTGATTGAATATATTGTTGCCAGACGATGAAATTGTATGTATTACGACAAACGTCGTCTCTCGAGAAGTATTATTGTGATGATTCAACATTGAGATACTATTTAAGGTTTTCTTATTTAAATTTCACTCCAAATGAATGAAAGATTATCTGTTATGTTGTGGTCAGTAGATAAAACTTTAGTTTTTCCTTTCGATTTTATTATAATTTTTTTTTACGATGAAATACCTGAAAACTAGATTTCCACAAGGAATGAAACTTCAGTTTCGGTGAAATTTTTTGTGGGGCCAAAAGTGGAAACGTTTCGGTGTGTGTGGAAGTTTTACAATTTTGCCGAAATGTTAGCAATATGATGCAACTGTGAATAACAAGTCTCTTTAACCATAATTGAGCATAAAAAGAGTTAATCTTCATTTGGACAACAAAAAAAAATGCCAATTAAAAGGATAATCTACAATAAGTTCTGTTAGTTAGGGACTAATATGCAATAAATTATCAATTGTAGGGCTAATTTGCCATAAATTATGTTAGTTAGGTGGCTAAGTTGCAATATATTCGATTAGTTAGAGGGGCAATTTGCAATGATAGGATTAATCTGCAATATGTTGTTAATGTAAGGACTATTCTGCAAACATGTCAGTTATTCAGGGATTAAAACCAAACTAAAGTAAAATCAAGGGGTTAAAAAGTTAACCAAACATCCATCTTGATATACCTGGTTAACAACAAAAATCAGATCCCTTTAACCCTAAACCCAAATTCAATCGTCTTCCTCTATTTCTTTCTCTATGAACCGAAGCTCCTTCCTCTGTCTCTCTAGATTTTCTTCAATTGAACCTCCTTCCTCTCTCTCTAGATTTTCCTTCAAACTAACATATCAGATGAAGTATTTCTTCAAGAAATCAATGACAATAACAAATCAAAAACAGAGAAGAAGAAACAAGGTATGAGTTGATTTTCGAAGTTCTAATCTGTTAGGTTTTTATAGATTCAACTAAATTACTAAACCCTAGAAAAAATAATTTCAAGATTTTATCACTTAATTAACTGTTCCCTCTCAATAATTTCTACTTTTTTTAAAGGGACTAGTCAGATTCCTACTAGGGTTTCGACTGTTTCGAAGATTTCGATTAATTTCGACCGAAATCTGATACGAAAATCATGTATGTGTGTTTTTACTTCGGTTGGTTGAAAAATCGAAAAATTTCGGTCATGTCGACCGAAATTTTTCAAAGTTTCCTTCCTTGGATTTCTATCACGAAATACATGAAAACTAGGTTTCCACCACGAAATACATGAAAACTCGGTTTCCACCGCGCCCGTAAGGGGCTGTAGATCCCTTTTGGCTAACATTGTTGTGGTTGATTACATCTCAATTTTACGAGTAAAGTGCTTTCGAGCATTCTCCGAGTGTACTTGTACCATGGGATCTACGATCACACCGTTTGACATCACGTCAGACCGAGCTTACACAAAGAAGTGCATACACATGTGTCAATTTTTACATCTTTTGGTGACATGTGAAAATTTGAGATAGGTAACCACATGTCCCCAAAAGATGTGAAAATTGACACACTTTGCATGCACTTCTTCGTGTAAGCTCGACCCAATGTGATGTCAAATGGTGTGATCGTAGATCCCACAGTACACGTACACTCGAAGAATGCCCGAAAGCACTTTACTCGTAAAATGGAGATGTAATCAACTACAATGGCGTTAGCCAAGAGGGATCTACCGCGCCCGTAGGGCGCGGTGGAGACCTAGTTATTCTTAAGTTGTATCATTACACTTTTATCCGATCCAAATGGTGGTTGGAAAAACCTATAAGATTATTACCGTGATTCTCTAGGCCCACATTGCAGTTGGTGTATACTTTAATACTTAATATGGAAAGGAATATCTCATGTAATTGATCTCAATGCACCTACTATTTATGATTTTAGGTTTAGATGACTATGAAAATTGTCTGAAATAATTATAGGTAAATTATTGTTTGCTTATAGAAAAAGAAGGATTTCAACAACAACAAAAATATATAGGTAAAGGTGGTATCTTTTTTTTTGGGGGGGAAATATGTTATTAAGGATGTTATCCCAATCGGGGTTAATATGATCAATACGAGTAATCCAAGACAAGCACTAGGAATAGTAAAGAACAATCAAGAACAGAACAAAGAGATTTACGTCGTTTGGTTGGTGAGACCTACTCCACGGTGACAACGGCGCGATGATTTCCACTATGATAAGCAAACAAGTTTACACAAGAGATTCGTGAGATTGTGCTACTGATATCTCCTTAGGGCTTAGTTTATAAAGCCACTAAACCCTAATCCCACCGCCTCACCGACTCTCTCTACAAGCGACATTATACATGGATAAAACTAATCACCGACATAAGCCTAGCTTCCGCATTCCAGCCCTGTCTCGGAGTCCAGCTCTGCCTCACAGCCCTGCTTTGCATACCAGCTCTGTCTCAGCAATCAGCTCCGCTAATGGGTCCAAGCTTCGGTAGGTTAAACCGGGTTCGATACCAATCCATATTCGAGTCACTTTTAACAATTCTCCACCTTGACTTGAATATGCTCCTCTTAAGTTAAATCTGTCACCATCATAACTCAGCGCCTTCGAGCCATCGTCGCTCCATCCCTGCTAGGGGTAACATCTGCAAATCCCAATCAAGTCTATGCAATGCTTAAACTTGAAAGTTGTAACTGCCTTGGTCAGCATATCCGCTGGATTCTCTGCCGTAGAAACCTTCTTCATCGTGATCTTCCGTTGTTCAATCACGTCCTTGATAAAGTGATACCTGACGTCAATGTGTTTAGTTCTCCCGCGATACATTTGGTTTTTGGTCAAATGAATAACACTCTGGTTGTCGTAGTAGACATCTGTCACCTACTGCTTCAGGCCCAAATCCTGAACTAAACCACTCAGCCATATTGCCTCCTTCACCGCCTCTGTTGCTGCCATGTACTCTGCTTCCGTTGTAGACATCGCTACCACCGACTGCAGCACTGCTCTCCAACTAATGGCACTCCCGCAGAGTGTGAACGTATAGCCCGTCAGCGACCTCTTCCTATCAAGATCCCCCCATAAATCCGAATCTACAAATTCAACTACCGAACCAGAAGTGTCAGCCCTTCTGTCGTAAACCAAACCAAGCTCCGCAGTTCCTCCCAGATATCGCAGTATCCATTTCACATCCTGCCAATGACCTATCCCAGGTCTACCCATGTCTCTGCTTACTACACAAACAACATGTGAAATATCAGGCATTGTGCACACCATAACATACATAATGCTACCTACTGCATTTGCATAAGGCACCTGAGACATGTACTCCGTCTCGTCATCAGTTGTTGGTGACAGTTCACCCGAAAGCTTAAAGTGTGCTGCCAATGGAGTATCGATAGGTTTTGCCTCAGTCATACCAAAACGTTCCAACACCTTCTCGATGTACGTTTTCTGAGACAAGAACAGTATCTGATGCGTTTTCCCGGAAGCGTGAGTACGGAGTGAAAGGGGAGTATCGTAATAGAGTAACTAGGAAGATCCGGGTCACCACACTTTGATAAAGTTGCCACCACAAAGTGATAAAGAAACCGGTTGAGCTAACACCACACCTGGATAAAGTTGCCACCACCAGATGATAAAGACGGTCGAAATCCACCACCAATGGATCTTCCAAAACCAGAGGATAAAGGAGTTGATCTAAACAGATCCAAAGTCATAAAGACTCTATAATTTCCAATTCAATATTCTCTGCCCTTTCCATTCATAATAAGCCTCATTATATAGAGGAGAATACATTAAATGGGGAAATAAAAGCTAGTCTAAATGCATAGAAACTACATACATTGAAAACAACTTAGTTTAAATGCATGAATATAGAAAGACTAGACTAAACTTAATGTTGATTAATAAAACGAAAATGACTCTTCAAGTCTTCGAGAATCTTCTTTAAAGACCATAATTATGCATTTGATTGGTCCAACTTTAGCAAAGTAACGCTCGGACCCCGGTTAGGAATTTCATCGTATCCCAGCGCTGCTTGTTCCAGTCTTGTTTCATGATCCAGAGAAGTTTGGGTCAGCTCGGGTTGATCTAGCTCCGATGCTCCCGCATCAGTTTCCCAGCATATCTGTCTCTCCGTATCTCCATACCCAATATCTTCCTTGAGGCACCCAATTCTTTCATCTCAAACTCACCCTTTAACTGATCCTTTAACATGTGCATTTCTGACATATCCTTGCAAGCTATCAGCATGTCATCCACATACAGGAGTAGATACACATAAGAACCACCCGGTAGTTTCCTGTGGTACACACAACTATCATACCTGCTTCTGTCATAGCCGTTTTAACCTTAAACGTGTCAAAACGCTTATACCACTGCTTGGAGACTGTTTCACTCCATACAAAGACTTCTTCAGCAAACATACCTGGTCTTCTTTCCCAAGAATCTCAAACCCCTCTGGCTGACGCATATAGATTTGTTCCTCCAGCTCTCCATGTAAGAACGCAGTCTTAACATCAAGCTGCTCCAATTCCATAGCATACAAAGCAACCATAGAGAGTATCACTCTAATAGAGCTATGTTTAACAACAGGAGAAAATACCCCATTGAATTCCATAGCATACAAAGCAACCATAGAGAGTATCACTCTAATAGAGCTATGTTCCGGAGTGTTTATCTCAAACTTCACCTGCTCCTTATGATCTTCCTGCTCCGCCTGTTTACCAACACCCTCCAGAGCATCTCCAAGCGTTACCTTCTGAATTACCATGGCTAACTCATCAAAAGTAAAATCTCTGCTTATGAGAAACTTCTTCGATTTTTCATCCGGATTCCACAATCGATAACCCTTATCTCCAGGCTCATACCCAAGAAGTACACATTTCTTAGCCCTCGGATCATGTTTACCTTCCTTAACATTTGCATAAGCTGGACAACCAAAGATCCTCAAGTTCTCATAATTAGCAAGATAACCAGACCACACCTCATTAGGAGAGATGTAAAGGGTGAAATATTTACCAGATACGCTGTCGTGTTCACTGCTTCAGCCCAGAACACCTCCCGCAACCCTGCATTCGAAAGCATACAACGAGCTCGTTCTAATAGAGTTTTGGTCATACGTTCCGCCTCCCCATTCTGTTGTGGGGTCTTTCTGACCGTATGGTGTCTCACTATCCGTTCGTCTACAGAAAACCTATTAAACTCGTTTCTGCAAAATTCCATGCCATTGTCAGTCTTCAAACGTTGGATCGATTTTCCAGTCTGTTTCTCGATCAAGGTCTTCCACTATTTGAACTTGACGAATACCTCATCTTTGCATTTCAGTATGTAGACCCATACTTTCCTGGAAAAACCATCTATCAAGGTTAACATGTATCTACCCGAGAGGGACCCTATAGATCTGAATGGATGTAATCCAGAGTTCCTTTGGTATTATGAACCGTTGTACTGAACTTTACCCGACACTGCTTACAGAAGATGCAATGTTCACAAAATTCCAGTTTTCCAACCTTCTGCCCACAGAGTAAACCTTGCTTGCTCAGTATAGCCATCCCCCTTTCACTCATATGCCCTAACCGCATATGACATAGCTTGGTAGTCTCAACTTCCTTGTCTGATGATGATACCGCTAAAGATCCGATAACTGCATTACCTTGTAACACATATAGACCATTCTTTTTGAACCCCTTCATAACTGTAAGACTCCCCTTAGAAATCCGAAGAACACCACCTTCACCAACATATTTGCATCCTGTATCATCCAGAGTTCCCAAAGAGATTAGATTCCTCTTCAAATCTAGAACATGTCTGATGTCTGTTATAGTCCTCACAACATCATCGTGCATCTTGATCTGAATAGTACCAATTCCAACCAGCTTACAAGGAGCGTCGTTTCCCATTAACACCTTACCGCCGTTAATGACTATGTAAGTGGAAAACCATTCCTTATGAGGACATACATGGAATGTACAACCAGTATCCAAAATCTTCCACCTATCTTCAGCGAAGCAGACATTGACCGCCATAACTATAGCTTTCATCACATTCTTCAATGATTTCCAAGACACTACCATCATCTTCCTCGATGACTGCTGCCTCTGCTGGCTTCTTTCTAAGCTCAGGACAATTCTTCTTGAAGTGTCCCTCTTTCTTTTAATTAAAGCATTTGTACTTCTTAGGTACCGATTTAGACCGTGAACGCCCTTCCCATCGACCACATGCTGCGACCTTCCCCTCACAACCAAACCATCTCCTGAGTTACTTTCTTCCATTAACCTCCGTCTCAACTCCTTCGAGTTAAATGCTGCTATAACATCTTCAAAGGTTGTAGTTATTTTACCAGACGTAAGAGAATCAACAAAGCTTGCATATGATGGTGGCAGTTGATGATGCATAAAATGTCCAGACGTTGACTAACGTCTGAAGTGTCAAGATCAGACCTGAAGTCTACTGGGTCAACCCGGCTTAAGGCAGCAGGACGGCTGAGCTTCTGATGGTCCACCAACTATTCCCCTAACTGGGAGGTCGTCCAGAAGAAACCTGCCCTGCAAAGTGCCCTCGGCACCGACTGATCAGCCTTGGGGTCTTCAGAGGAGTAGAGGGGGTCCACACAGATCCGACCAATTTCTTACGTCCAGAACTGGGAGGCAGCAGCAAAGCGATCTACCCACTTAATCCCGAATACAACTAAAAATACTTAATGTTAGTCCATATTAGTTGTTTAATGCTCTGTCGTAGTGAAGATTTTGCAGATAATAATGAAAGACACATAGGTGTTAAATCTACCAAAAATCTACTTAATGAAGACGACGTACCACCAAATAGACAAGTGAATTAAATTGCTCATCATAAGCAAATGAAGGTTACTGCAAATGATGGTGATTTAGTTTAAACAAAAAGGTTATAGTAAAAATACTACTACTTTGGTGAAAAAATAAGATATGGTGAAAATGAGTTAATTGGTAGAAAATAGTTTAGTAGTATAAGTAAATTTATCAAGTAAAAAAACATGGCATCTAATAAGATGTTATCTACACACTATTGAGAGGAGTAGGATTTGTACTACTTGTTGTTGTAAAATGGCTATAAAAAGCCACTCTCATTTCATTTGTAAGACACACCACATTTGGAAGAAAAATCTCTTATGACAAGTTTAATTCTTTCCAAAGTTCTTCTTTAGGCACTTTCAATTTTGTTGCATCATGAGTAAAATTTATGAAGTATTCTACAATTTAATGGAAGGCTAAGTCTTATATTTGAGGTTATGGGGTGATAATACCATGGAGGGTTAATTTCAATACTCTTGGAATTATATTGTTAAGTAAGTGAAGATTTTGTTATAATTGATTTGTTTTTCCATGTTTGGTCTAAAAAGGTCTCATGTAGGAGAAGTTATGTTATGGTACATAATCCCAACTTCTCATACAACATTTTAGAAATGCATTTCATCTAAATCCTTCTCTTCACAAACCCCCATGTTTTGGACCTGTTAGCGGAGCTGATTGTTGAGACAGAGCTGGTATGCGAAGCAGACTGTGAGGCAGAGCTGGAGTCCGAGACAGAGCTGAAATGCGGAAGCTAGGCTTATGTCGGTGATTAGTGTTATCCGTGTATAATGTCGGTTGTAGAGAGAGTCAGTTGTAGAGAGTCGATGAGGCGGTGGGATTAGGGTTTAGTGGCTATATAAACTAAGACCTAAGGAGATATCAGTAACACAATCTCACGAATCTCTTGTGTAAACTTGTTTGCTTATCATAGTGGAAATCATCGCGCCGTTGTCGCCTTGGAGTAGGTCTCACCAACCGAACCACGTAAATCTCTGTGTTCAGTTCTTGATTGTTTTGTACTATTCTTATTGCTTGTCTTGGATTACTCGTATTGTTAACATTAACCCTGATTGGCATTACAAACTAGTATTAGAGCTAAGTTTTTGAGGTTTCTGTGATGGCGAAATACGAGATAGAGAAGTTCGATGGAAGTAACGATTTCAATCTTTGGAAGATTAATTTGCGAGCAGTATTAGTTCAACAGGGTCTGCTGAAGACGTTGACTGGGAAGGTTGCACTCGCTGAATCACTTTCAGAAGCAGAGAAGGAAGATCTCATGGAGAGAGCTCATGGTCAGATTCTACTCTGATTGAGCAATGAGGTCTTGCGGGAAGTAGCGACGGAAACTACAACCGATGGGCTATGAAGTAAGCTGGAGATAAGGTATATGACGAAATCTCTAACTAATCGTTTGTATCTAAAGAAGAAATTATTTAGTTTACAGATGTTAGAAGGGGAATCGTTGAAAGACCATATGGATGAACTCAATCGAGTATTCATAGATTTGACAAATATAGATGTCAATTTCGAAGAAGAAGATAAGGCAGTACTATTGCTTGCATCCCTGCAACCATCATATGAAAGCTTTGTCGATTCTTTTATGTCTGGTAAAACAACTACAACCTTTGAGGATGTTAAAGCAGCATTGAACTCGAAGGAGTCGAGACGGAGGTCAATGGAAGAAAGCAACTCATGAGATGGTTTGGTTGTAAGAGCAAGGTCGCAGCATGTGGTCGATGGGAAGGGCCGTTCACGGTCTAAATCAAAACCTAAGAAGTACAGATGCTTTAACTGTAAGAAGGAGGGGCACCTCAAAAGGAATTGTCCTGAGCTTAGGAAGAAGCCAGCAGAGGCAGCAGTCATCGAAGAAGATAATGGTAGTGTCTTGGCAATCATTGAAGAATGTGATTAAGCTATGGTTCTAGCGATCAATGCCTGTTTCGCAGAAGATAGGTGGATTTTGGATACTGGTGGTACATTCCATGTATGTCCTCATAAGGAATGGTTTTCCACTTACATAGTCATTAACGGCGGTAAGGTGTTAATGGGAAATGACGCTCCTTGTAAGCTGGTTGGAATTGGTACTATTCAGATCAAGATGCACGATGATGTTGTGAGGACTATAACAGACATCAGACATGTTCAAGATTTGAAGAGGAATCTAATCTCTTTGGGAACTCTGAATGATAGTGGTTGCAAATATGTTGGTGAAGGTGGTGTTCTTCGGAAATCTAAGAGGAGTCTTACAGTTATGAAGGGGTTGAAAAAGAATGGTCTATATGTGCTACAGGGTAACACTATTACCGGATCTGTAACGGTATCATCATCAGACAAGGAAGTTGAGACTACCAAGCTATGGCATATGCGGTTAGGGCATATGAGTGAAAGGGGGGGATGACTATACTGAGCAAGCAGAGTTTACTCTGTGGGCAGAAGGTTGGAAAACTGGAATTCTGTGAACATTGCGTCCTAGGGAAGCAATGTCGGGTAAAGTTCAGTACAACGGTTCACAATACCAAAGGAACTCTGGATTACATCCATTCAGATCTTTGGGGCCCCTCTCGAGTCAGCTCACACTGTGGGGGTAGATACATGTTAACCTTGATAGACGATTTTTCCAGGAAAGTATGGGTCTACATACTGAAACGCAAAGATGAGGCATTCGTCAAGTTTAAGCAGTGGAAGACCTTGATCGAGAAGCAGACTGGAAAATCGATCAAACGCTTGAGGACTGACAATGACATGGAATTTTGCGGAAACGAGTTTAATAGGTTCGGTGTAGACGAAGGGATAGTGAGACACCATACGGTCAGAAAGACCCCACAGCAGAATGGGGTGGCGGAACGTATGAACAGAACTCTATTAGAACGCGCTCGTTGTATGCTTATGAATGCAGGGCTGCCGGAGGTGTTTTGGGCTGAAGCAGTGAACACGACAGCGTATCTGGTAAATATTTCACCCTATACTTCTATTGAGTGTAAAACTCATAATGAGGTATGGTCTGGTTATCCTGGAAATTATGAGAACTTGAGGATCTTTGGTTGTCCGGCTTATGCACATGTTAAAGAAGGTAAACTTGATCCGAGGGCTAAGGAAGGTGTATTTCTTGGGTATGGGCCTGGAGTTAAGGGTTATCGGTTGAGGAATCCGAATGGAAAATCGAAGAAGTTTCTCATAAGTAGAGATGTTACTTTTGATGAGTTAGCCATGGTAACTCAAAAGGTAACGCATGTAGATGCTCGAGAGGGTGTTGGTAAACAGGTGAAGCGGGAAGATCATGGAGAGCAAGTAGAGTTGGAGATAGACATTCTAGAAGAGGTTCGGCCTCAGGTAGAGGAGCAAGCTGAGGAGGATGAACCAGAGCTAGTTCATTACAGTGTTGCAAGGAACAAGAGAAGGAGAGACATCGGGGCACCAGAAAGGTATGGGATGGCAGATATCGTTGCATTCGCACTTAGTGTGGCGGAAAGCATTGATGGAGGTGAGCCATGCACCTACGAAGAAGCTATGAGGAGTGATGAATCAAGGCAGTGGTCTCTTGCTATGAATGAGGAGATTGAGTCTATTCGGAAGAATCAGGCCTGGGAATCAGTCGAGCACTCGAAGGGTCAGAAGATTGTTGGTAGCTAATGGGTATTCAAGAAGAAGGAAGGAATCCCAGGGATGGAAGATGCTTTGTATGATATGGAATTGGAGCAGCTGGATGTTAAGACTGTGTTCTTACATGGAGAGCTGGAGGAACAAATGTATATGCGTCAGCCAAAGGGGTTTGAAATTATCGGGAAAGAAGACCAGGTATGTTTGCTGAAGAAGTCTTTGTATGGAATGAAACAGTCTCCAAGCAGTGGTATAAGCGTTTTGACACGTTTAAGGTTAAAACGGCTATGACAGAAGCAGGTATGATAGTTGTGTGTACCACAAGAAACTACCGGGTGGTTCTTATGTGTATCTACTCTTGTATGTGGATGACATGCTGATAGCGTGCAAGGATATGTCGGAAATCCACATGTTAAAGGATCAGTTAAAGATGAAAGACTTGGGTGCCTCAAGGAAGATATTGGGTATGGAGCTACGGAGAGACAGATATGCTGGGAAACTGTTCTTGTCTCAGAAAACGTACACCGAGAAGGTGTTGGAACGTTTTGGTATGACTGAGGCAAAACCTGTCGGTACTCCATGAGCAACACGTTTCAAGCTTTCGGGTGAACTGTCACCAACAACTGATGACGAGACGGAGTACTTGCCTCAGGTGCCTTATGCAAATGTAGTAAGTAGCATTATGTATGATATGGTGTGCACAAGGCCTGATATTTCACATGTTGTTAGTGTAGTAAGCAGATACATGGGTAGACCTAGGAGAGGTCATTGGCAGGCTGTGAAATGGATACTACGGTATCTGGGAGGAACTGCGGAGCTTGGTCTGGTTTACGACAGAAGGGCTGACACTTCTGGTTCGGTAGTTGGATTTGTAGATTCAGATTTTTCGGGGGATCTTGATAGGAAGAGGTCGCTGACGGGCACTACGTTCACACTCTGCGGGAGTGCCATTAGTTGGAGAGCAGTGCTGTAGTGGGTGGTAGCGCTGTCTACAACGGAAGCTGAGGACATGGCAGCAACCGAGGCGGTGAAGGAGGCAATATGGCTGAGTGGTTTAGTTCGGGATTTGGGCCTGAAGCAGGAGGTGTCAGATGTCTACTGCGACAACCAGAGTGCTATTCATTTGACCAATAATCAAATGGATCACGAGATAACTAAACACATTGACGTCAGGTATCACTTTATCAAGGACGGGATTGAACAAGGGAAGAGCACTATGAAGAAGGTTTCTACGACAGAGAATCCAACGCATATGCTGACCAAGGCAGTTACAACTTTCAAGTTTAAGCATTGCTTAGACTTCATTAAGATTTCCAGATGTTAGCCCTAGCAGAGCTGGAGGGACGATGACTCAGAGGCGCTGAGCTATGATGGTGGCAGATCTAAGTCAAGAGGAGCATATTCAAGTCAAGGTGGAGAATTGTTAGAAGTGACCCTGTTTAACCTACCGAATTTTGGACCCGTAAGCGGAGCTGACTGCTGAGACAGAGCTAGTATGCGAAGCAGGCTGTGAGGCAGAGCTTGACTCCGAGACAAAGCTGGAATGCGGAAGCTAGGCTTATGTCGGTGATTAGTGTTATCCGTGTATAATGTCGGTTGTAGAGAGTCGGTGAGGCGGTGAGATTAGGGTTTAGTGGCTATATAAACTAAACCCTAAGGAGATATCAGTAGCACAATCTCATGAATCTCTTGTGTAAACTTGTTTGCTTATCACAGTGGAAATCATCGCGCCGCTGTCGCCGTGGAGTAGGTCTTAGCAACCGAACCACGTAAATCTCTGTGTTCTGTTCTTGATTGTTCTTTACTATTCCTATTGCTTGTCTTGGATTACTCGTATTGTTCACATTAACCCCGATTGGCATAACAAATACAAGTAAAATCTCTTTTAGTGAATTTCCGCCCGTCAAAGTTGTGAAACTTAAAGTTGATTGACACACTTTTCAACCGTCAAAGTGTGCGGTGGAGCAACTATATTTCGTTACATCTTTTGAGCCGTGTGGAACGAAATTTGCTAAAGTAATATTTCTATTGAAATTAGAGATTTTATTTAATCATGCTTTGTTTCGAAACAAGAAAACTAGACCGTTTTAACTTGTTTGTGAAAAATCCAATTTGATACACCAAGAGTTAGGAAATTAATTCATACCATGGTGAAGAATCCCCATACCCTCAAATCCCATCCTATAATTATAAATTAAGAAAAAAAAAAAATCTTTTTTAGTGTTAATTAAGAGCAAGTCCTACAAATCTAAAATAAAAGAAAATCTCCTTTGGACTCAAGTTAGCTTGTGATCCTTAGTACTTCAATACCCCCTTATTTTAACACCCCTTTAAGGCTTATAAAAAGTAAAGCTTCTTGGACTATAAAAACAATATTGCCAAAGAAAGAAGATTGACTTGGACCATTTGAAGGACTACTAACTTATTAACTATTAACGTAATAACTACTAACTCACTAACTACTAACTTACTAACTACCAATTACTAACATCTAAGAGTGGAGTATAACAATTGCCCACGTCGTATTAATTTTTCTTTAGTGTAATCTTGTCTTTCTTTATCTACAACTATTATAAATGGTCGGTTATACCGCCTAAATAATACTGCAAGTGGAGTATGATTATTACCCATGTTGTATTCGACTGCTTTATAGTATAAATTTTTTCCCTTTATATATTACTTGGTATAACCCGTGCTCTACGGGCACGTGAAAGTACTTTTATCGCATCATAGGAGTTTCAAATAAAAAACAATGTACTAACAAAAGCAACCATTCAGCTTTCTTCCAGATTGCATAGGGGAAATGTTTACGTTGTTTGGATACCCTAAAACACTATTTACCAACAAAGGAAAATAAATATCGAAAACAACCCACTATCAAGCTTTATAAAAATATATCACTTTTAACTGCCGCTTCATCTTTACATTGTTAACATCACAATGTCACTTTTCTCTATATTTAGTTTCTATTTTTTTTTGTTGAAGATATTAGGTATATAATGTTCTCTGGACGCCCTTGACGTGTTCAATAAAAAAGAACTTCAAGGCGACCCAGTGTCCAACTTCAAAAAAGTTTTACAATTGACTCTTCTTACTTTGCCTTCTTTTTTTATCGTATTTAACCTCGTCCATGTTAACAATATTTGCCATCTCCGATACAATGTTGTAGTTCATTCACATTCTTTGCATTACCACTCTTTTCCAATACCTTGCTTCTACAAATTAAGCAAGACTTTTTGTGTTACCACTCTTAGTAGTTCTTTGCTACAGTTCTTCTGAATCTGTGAAAAATAGAGAGTAATAATTGAGATGATATTACGTAAAAGGAATTCAACGAATCATTGAAAGAGAAAATAATGGCAAAGATATGAAAAATTCTGCTTTGAAATTTTATAGGAATAAACTCCTCGCATATTGTTAAAAACCTCTACAAAAACCGTCTTCGCATTAGATTATTCAACATACTATATCTGCAAAAGAAAAAAATTGTTTAAGAGATTGAAAATTGTTATTAGTATTAGTGTTATTTAAATAACAAAACAAAGCTAAAGGTGAAAAAAGAATTACCTTAAAAAATACACCAAACTGGCGAAGCAAAAATTAAACCGACTTGAAACCTAAATGTTGGTACATGCAACATAAGGGAAGAGCAACCAGAAAATAGAAAAATGGACCGGAAAAGTAGATAAATATTAGGGAAAGTAATCTAAAATTTATATAGACATTGGTAAGTACCAAAAGAGTAAATTTTTCCAAAGTTTGTAACGAACGCCACAGTGCGAATTCAGTTATGGGCTTCAATTCTGGTTTTGAAAGTGAAGTATTAAAAAGGGAAGGGGAAGAAATGTAACGGCTTAATTCGATAGTCCATTTAATTTTCGACAATTCACTACAAATTTTAAGGCAAAGTGTTGAAGAGAAAGATAAAGAAAAGTAACTGCTCATTTCATTGCAACTTAAATGTCACCCCTTACAAAAAACATCTCAAATTCCTGAGTTCCAAATAAACAATAAATTACATTGCGACTTAATTAGCATTAGGATCACCATAGCATTAAAAGGCCCATTAATTTTTGCATGAAATGTGGACTGATTCAAAACCTCAGATTGGTCAATCTATTTGATTAATGACTTAGATTAGCCAAAAGAATAGTTATAACCAATTAAACATCCAATGTCATTAGCCATAAATTAGTGTTACTGTTAGAAGTGAATCGAATATTATTGGTATCGAACCCGGTTAAACCTACCGAAGCTTGGACCCATTAGTGGAGCTGATTATTGAGAAAGAGCTGGTATGCGAAATAGTGCTCTGAGGCAAAGCTGAACTCCGAGACAGAGCTGGAATGCAAAGCTAGGCTTATGTCGGTGATTAGTGTTTATTCGTGTATAATGTCGGTTGTAGAGAGAGAGTCGGTGAGGCTGTCGGATTAGGGTTTAGTGGCCATATAAACTAGACCCTAAGGAGATATCAGTAAGACACAATCTCACGAATCTCTTGTGTAAACTTGTTTGCTTATCATAGTGGAAATCATCGCGCCGTTGTCGCCGTGGAGTAGGTCTCACCAACCGAACCACGTAAATTTCTGTGTTCTGTTCTTGATTGTTCTTTACTATTCCTATTGCTTGTCATGGATTACTCGTATTGTTCACATTAACCCCGATTGGTCATAACAGTTACGTAAGGAAGGCCATGATTTATCATGGTATTAACGAACGACCAAGATTTATCATGGGTTTGTCCCAGTCAACACACTTCAACCCGTTTTAAGAAATGTGTATTCTTGGGTATGAGCCTGGAGTTAAGGGTTAACGGTTGTGGAATCCGGATGGAAAATCGAAGAAGTTTCTCATAAGTAGATATGTTACTTTTGATGAGTTAGCCATGGTAACTCAGAAGGTAACGCCTGTAGATGCTCGGGAGAGTGTTGGTAAACAGGTGGAGCAGGAAGATCATAGGGAGCAGGTGGAGTTTGAGATAGACACTTCGGTAGAGGTTCGGCCTCAAGTAGATGAGCAAGCTGAGGAAGCTGAACCCGAGCTAGTTCAATACAGTGTTGCGAGGAACAGGGGAAGGAGAGACATCCGGGCACCGGAAAGGTATGGGATGGCAGATATGATTGCATTTGCACTTAGTGTGGGAGAAATCATAGATGGAGGTGAGCCATGCACCTATGCAGAAGCTATGAGGAGCGATGATTCACGACAGTGGTCTCTTGCCATGAATGAAGAGATTGAGCCTCTTCGGAAAAACTAGGTCTGGGAATTAGCTAAGAAGCCTAAGGGTCAGAAGATTGTTGGTAGCAAATAAGTTTTCAAGGAGAAGGAAGGAATCCCAAGGGTGGAAGATGCACGATACAAAGCTCGGTTAGTAGCTAAGGGGTTTACTCAACGAGAAGGGATAGACTTCAATAAGCTTGATGTTAAGACTGCATTTTTTCATGGAGAGCTGGAGGAACAAATCTATATGCGTCAACTAGAGGGGTTTGAAATTCTCGGGAAAGAAGACTCGGTCTGTTTGCTGAAGAATTCCTTGTATGGACTGAAACAGTCTCCTAGGCAGTGGTATAAGCGTTTTGACACGTTTATGATTAAAAACTGCTATGACAGAAGCAGGTATGATAGTTGTGTGTACCACAGGAAACTATCGGATGGTTCTTATGTGTATCTACTCCTATATGTGGATGACATGCTGATAGCTTGCAAGGATATGTCGGAAATCCACATGTTAAAGGGTCAATTGAAGGGTGAGTTTAGTATGAAAGACTTGGGTGCCTCAAGGAAGATATTGGGTATGGAGATGCGGAGAGACAGATCTGCTGGGAAACTGTTCTTGTCTCAGAAAATGTACATCGAGAAGGTGTTGGAACGTTTTGGTATGACTGAGGCAAAACCAGTCAGTACTCCATTGGCAGCACACTTCAAGCTTTCGGGGGAACAGTCACCGACATTTGATGACGAGACGGAGTACATGTCTCGGGTGCCTTATGCAAATGTAGTATGTAGCATTACATATGCTATGGTGTGCACAAGGCCTGATATTTCACATGCTGTTAGTGTAGTAAGCAGATACATGGGCAGACCTGGGAGAGGTCATTGACAGGCTGTGAAATGGATACTGCGGTATCTGGGAGGAAAGAGGTCATTGACAGGCTGTGAAATGGATACTGCGGTATCTGGGAGGAATTGCGGAGCTTGGTCTGGTTTACGACAGAAGGGCTGACACTTCTGGTTCGGTAGTTAGATTTGTAGATTCGGATTTTTCGGGGGATCTTGATAGGAAGAGGTCGTTGACGGGCTATATGTTCACACTCTGCGGGAGTGCCATTAGTTGGTGAGCAGTGCTGCAGACGGTGGTAGCGCTGTCCACTACGGAAGCTGAGTACATGGCAGCAACCGAGGCGGTGAAGGAGGCAATATGGCTGAGTGGCTTAGTTCGGGATTTGGGCCTGAAGCAGGAGGTGACAGAGGTCTACAGCGAAAACCAGAGTGCTATTCTTTGACCAAAAATCAAATGTATCACGAGAGAACTAAACACATTGACGTCAGGTATCACTCTATCAAGGACGTGATTGAGCAAGGGAAGATCACGATGAAGAAGGTTTCTACGGCTGAGAATCCAGCGGATATGCTGACCAAGGCAGTTACTACTTTCAAGTTTAAGCATTGCTTAGACTTGATTGGGATTTCCAGATGTTAGCCCTACCAGGGCTAGAGCGACGATGGCTCAGAGGCGCTGAGCCATGATGGTGGCATATCTAAATCAAGAGGAGCATATTCAAGTAAAGGTATCGAACCCGGTTAAACCTACCGAAGCTTGGTATCGAACCCGGTTAAACCTACCGAAGCTTTGACCCATTAGCAGAGCTGATTACTGAGACAGAGCTGGTATGCGAAGCAGTGCTCTGAGGCAAAGCTGGACTCCGAGACATCAGTAAGACACAATCTCCCGCATGTCTTGTGTAAACTTGTTTGCTTATCATAGTGGAAATCATCGCGCCGTTGTCGCCGTGGAGTAGGTCTCACCAACCGAACCACATAAATCTCTGTGTTCTGTTCTTAATTGTTTTTTTACTATTCCTATTGCTTGTCTTGGATTACTCGTATTGTTCACATTAACCCTGATTGGTCATAACAGTTACGTAAGGAAGGCCATGATTTATCATGGTATAAACGAACAACCAAGATTTATCATGGGTTTGTCCCAGTCAACACTCGTCAACCCGTTTTATTATATAGATGTTTTTTTTTTATCAAATGGGTATTTTGGTTTTAGGCTGCCCTTGACATGCCTTAAAGTTTTGCTCAAATTATTTTTGAGTAGTAATTAAGCAATTACTTTACAAGAAATTTACAAAACTAAAGAGGAAATTAGTGATTTCAATCTTTCTAAAAAGGTGTGATAATTTGTAGATTCCATCTCAAAAAAACAATGTGAATATCATTTTAACCCTTAAAAAACAAAGAGTCTTCCTTAATGTGTATATATATATATATATATATTAACTATGGTCCATGTAAGCCACATATTGTGAGCAATTCAATATATATCTTTGATCCCGTTTAATGAGCCTTTAGCATAAGGAATAGATGATTTTTTTTAAATGATTGATGGTTACTTCTTCAGTTCATTTCATCTTTATGGTGACACAATCAGACCGAATGGTTTAACTTCTTGACTTCAAAATTATCTTTTATTTATCACCATTTCTAATATACCAAATTCCTGAATCCATGCTATATTATGAAGTAAAAAAAAAACCATCAATCATTAAAAAAAAACCAAGTTCCTGAATCCATTGTTAATATATATATATATATATTAACAATGGATTCATGTAAGCCACATATCGTGAGCAATTCAATATAGATATCTTTGATCCCGTTCAATGAGCCTTTAGCATAAGGGATTGATGATTTTTTTTTTTGTTGAAATGATTGATGGTTACTTCTTCAGTTCATTTCATCTTTATGGTGACGCAATCTTACTGAATGGTTTGACTTCTTGACTTCAAAATTATCTTTTATTTAGGCCGCGGCTTCGGGAAATAAAGAAAATTCTCCGGGGAATAAAGACTTTTCTTAAAACTAGTCAAATAAGATTGACTTTTTATGTTTCTTTTTATTGCTAAGGGGCTTCTAATTTTAGAAGATGCTATAAAAAAGGTTCCTCCATCTCATCACCTCTCTCTGCCACTTCATCTTCTCGACACCTCATCATCTTCTCCGGCGAAAGTCGCCGGCCGACCAATATTCCGGCCGGCGACCTTCAAACATAAAAACAAAAAGAAAAATTAAATTTCTCTCTCCTCTCTCTCTCTAAATTTTTTTTTCTTTTCTCTCTCTCTAGAACATATCTAGAGAGAGAGAAGGTCTGTTCGTGAGAACAGATATGTTCTCACGAACACGTATCTCAAAGAACAAGTAAATCTTTTTGGAAACACTAATTTGCCTATCCCGGAAAAAGTTTCATGACCATAGATGGTTTGGGTGGTTCAATCATATTCAGATGGGTTACGTCAGTGACTCAGTTAAAAGCTTTAGTAGATAAGTTTCATATTAATTGTTCAGGGGATAAGTGTGATTGTCATCCATTCTCAACCTCCGGTTCTAGCCTTCCAACTATTTTGATGATGAGGGCAATTTCATTTTTCCAGGCATTTGATACAATAAAGAAAGCAGATTAAGGTATCCCCAAAGATGACGCAAAAAGACTCGAAAAAGAAGTAAGTAACCAACCTGATGCAGGGAGATTTTCATGAGATATTCCAAGTATCTTGGATATCTTAAAATCTAGTTATTTTAGTAGCATAATATTTTTGTTAGTAGAGAATTATTATTTTTAGCAGTTTTATATTTTTAGGAAACTTTTTGGGTTTTAGATTCTAGTATTTTATTTATTTAGAAGTTGTTATTAGAATTTGATTAGGTTTAGGAAAGTAGTATTTTATTTATTAGAAATTGTTATTTGAGTTTGATTAGGTTAAGGAAACCCTAAGTCTATATAAAGGGGGATCTGGGAGTTGTTTTATTCATTCAAGTAAATCAATAAAATTCAGTATTTTAGTATTCTTGTTATCAATTTCAGTTTTATAGTCTTTAGACGAAGATCTAAGAGGCTTTTATCAGTTTTTCCGCTGCGTCAGTTGGCATCAAGAGCGAGGTTTCTCCTGGCTTAATGGCAGAAGACGAAGCTAGAAACGCAAACCTCGACGGTGAACGAGGTAACGATGCTTTGTGGGTAAAAATTGACTGTTTGAGTCATCAACTAACCCAAGTTATGGAGATGATTAACAACCTGAATGTCAATACAAACCCTAGGCAACCTATTAACAGAGAACGTGTTGAGGGATTCGCCCACAACCAAGCTGTTAATGGAAACGAAGGCAGAGAACAACCACTTCAACAATATGTTGGCAACCAAGAAAATAGAGGTAACTATTATCCTAACCAATTATATCCGCGTAGATATTATGATGAATACAAAATCAAGGAAGAAATACCACTCTTCAATGGTTATTTTTCAGTCGAAGAGTTCCTTGATTGGCTACATGAGGTTGAGTGGCAAGTGAATATGTCATATACTGTTCCTGGTGAACATATGGTAAACATTATTGCTTGTAGACTGAAAGGAAGTGCTGCTGTTTGGTGGGATCAGTTACAACGTCAAAGAAGGGGGCAAGGAAGGGCTCCAATCTAGAATTGGCCGTCTATGAAAGAAAACCTGAGGGAGAGGTTCTTACCACCAGATTATCAACAACACTTGTTTATGACTTACCAGAACTGTAGACAAGGATTGCGTTCGGTGGGTGAGTACTATGAGGAGTTTTCAAAACTAGCTCAAAGAAACAATATGGAGAACATTATAGAATATGAAGATGTTGTAGCAAATCGATTTTTAAGCGGATTAAAATTTAGTTTGCGAGAAAAAGTGGGGATAGTTACAGTATGGACTATTCAGGAGGCGTACAACTTGGCCCTAAAAATTGAAGCTGAGGAACGAGAATATAAGAAGTTTGGATTTCGGAGGGAAGAACAACCTCACTTAACTATTAAAAAGGTAAAAACGACTCCCTTAGAGAATGTTGAACCACCACAAATTGTGAGCATAGAAAATTCAAGTAATATTACTCACAAATCAAAATCTAACATTATTGTGTTCACAAATAAGTCTCCTGATATCAATTTACACGGTAAGGAATTTGTTTCTGAAGAAATTATTCAGGAAATTGAGTTAAAGGAAGTGGTTCAACCAATTGAGTCAAAGGAAGTTCTTCAGGAAATTGAGACAACGGACGTTGTTCAGAAATTTGAGACAAAGGACATTGTTCAAGAAGCATAATCAAAGGAAGGTGAAAAACTTCGGAAGTCAAACATTAGTCTAATTGAAGTTCCTTCATACGAAGATCCGTTCTTAGAATTTGGCGAATCTAAAATTGTTTCACGTGGATTGATAAGTTGTTTCATTAGAAAGTCTTCATCGAAGTTCGTAATTTTCAATCACTATACTCATGATCTATACAAGTTTATTTTTGGAGTGAAAAGGGAGTTTGTATCACATCACAATTATAGTCCGCAAATTTTCTGTGACTTAATAAAGTCTCCCGTCCAAACTGATAGCTTGGTGATTCCCATGCACAATTCACAACAAAGTTTTCTCATGGGTGTACCATTCAAGACAACCTTCCAATCAATCAGTAAACTCGAGGCGAGTTTCTTTGAAGTGGAGGAGACTGATGCAGGGAGATTTTCATGAGATATTCCAAGTATCTTGGATATCTTAAAATCTAGTTATTTTAGTAGCATAATATTTTTGTTAGTAGAGAATTATTATTTTTAGCAGTTTTATATTTTTAGGAAACTTTTTGGGTTTTAGATTCTAGTATTTTATTTATTTAAAAGTTGTTATTAGAATTTGATTAGGTTTAGGAAAGTAATATTTTATTTATTAGAAATTGTTATTTGAGTTTGATTAGGTTAAGGAAACCCTAAGTCTATATAAAGGGGGATCTAGGAGTTGTTTTATTCATTCAAGTAAATCAATAAAATTCAGTATTTTAGTATTCTTGTTATCAATTTCGGTTCTATAGTCTTTAGACGAAGATCTAAGAGGCTTTTATCAGTTTTTCCGCTGCGTCACAACCACTCATCAAAAGAATCCATAAAAACTGAGTTATGTTTTCACATTCATAGATCTAACATGATTTTGTTTCCCAGGTGGATGAGTTGACGAAGAAGACCATTGAAGGTCTGCTCTCTCTCTCTAGAACATTCTAGAGAGAGAGAAAAGAAAAAAAAATTTAGAGAGAGAGAGAGGGGAGAGAGAAAGTTTATTTTTATTTTTTTTTATGTTTGAAGGTTGTCGGCCGAAAAATTGGCCGGCCGGCAACTTTCGCCGGAGAAGATGATGAGGTGTCGAGAAGATGAAGCGGCAGAGAGAGGTGATGAGATGGAGGAGAACTTTAAAAAAAAATGTATTCTGTATTCCCCATAAAAATTTATTCCCCGGAGAATTTTCAAAAAAATCTGGATTCCCTCGAGAATTTATTCCCCGGAGAATTTTCTTTATTCCCCAAAGCCGCGGCCTTTATTTATCACCATTTCTAATAAACCAAAATCTTGAATCCATGCTATTTTATGAAGTCAAATTTTGAACATGTAATGCTCTAATTTTCTGAAATAGGAATGGTTTATTCTGCTGGAACAATTTTGGTTACTTGTTAGTTTAGTTGTTTCTTAGTCTTTAATAGCTTTAAGTGATTTCTTTAGTTTCCATTTGTATAGAAAGAGGAAGTGAGAAACAACGAGAGGTTGGGAGACTGCTGGTAGAAAATCTCATAAGAACTATAACCAAGTTGTCGTGTATAAAGAAGTCACACAAGAGAATCACGAGCAAACTCTTTTTACAGAGGAGATCAATAGAACAACAATGATCAAATATCTTCACAATTATCTAACATTCACAAGAATCGTATCTCAAAATGATGAAGATTTGAACGAACATTAAGATAACGGTGAAGATTTTAGGTTAATGTAATGGATGTCTTCTTTTAAAACTTCTTTTCTTTCCTCATTAAAGGGTGCGATTTTTTGAAATTCTTCCGCAAGTGAAAACTATTCCTGAATTTACACGAATATTACGTTATATTGGTTTTGTTTATTAATTTCACAAATATAATTGTTGGTCAATTTAACGATTTGTTTTTATTTAGGTCATTACATGGTTCATTAATTGTCAATTAAGTTCCTAAAAACTTGTTAAATTGTAATTTGTATGATTACTTCTTCGGTTGCTTAAAGGGCATTGCCCCGCCAGTAGGGCGGGAGTTGTGCCTAGTACTTAATATATAAATATTTTTAATAAAATACATTTATTCTACTACTAATATTAATAACTTTTAATAATACTTAAGACATACATTATTAATATATTTTAGATTAGATACAAATATTATTCATACATTAAATATAAATAACACTTAATAAATATTATTTAATAAAAAGGCGTGAAAATCTAAATCCGTACTTGAAAGATATGTGAAATTGGCTGAAAATTAATGTTTAATTAAAAATTTATGTTATTCTTATTTATATAAGTATAGAGTATAATTGATTTGTTTGTACTTATAAGAATGCATAGAAAACTAAAACATATATGACGTAAGTTAATTAGATAATAAATATAAACATAATAAAATGAATATATTAATTTACAATGGGGAACACGAACTCGAGGAGAATACATACGAAGTATATGAAAAATATTTATATAACTGAGCGGAACTTTTAGAAGAGTGTAAGAATATGAGTTAATTATACAATTTTTTTTTATAGCAAAAGGTCTCACCCATCCGAGACATTAATATGAATACTTCAATTGTTAATCTATCTGCGAACTAAAAGATGAGCCATGAAATTGTTGGGATGGAAAATATATTTATATTGTACATGAAGGTTGTCAATTCAATGGCTAGTATGTAAAATAAGCAAAATTGAGACTTATTGTTACGTCATCATTTATTCTGCAACGAAGTGAAAACAATGATGTTTACAAAAAAAATTTCTCACTTTTTAGCTAGTTTAACACTTATAAAGATAATACTTTATGAATATTATTAATAGAATACGTAGTATATAAATATTATTAATAAAATACATTTAGTCTAACTAATAACATTAACAACTTTTAATAATACTTAATGTATACATTATTAATATATTTAAGATATTATTAATAAATATTAAATATAAATAACATTTAATAAATATTGTTTAATACAGAGACGTGAAACTCTACTAATAATATTAATAATTTTTGATAATACAAATGCATACATTATTAACATATTTTAGATTAAATAAAAAACATTATTCATACATTAAATATAAATAACATTTAATAAGTACTATTTAATAAAAAGGCGCGAAACTCTAAATTCCTAATATTTGAAAAATATGTGAAATTGACTGAAAATTAATGTTTAATTGAAAATTTATTGATAATTTATGTTATTCTTATTTGTATAAGTACTGGGCATAACCCCCGCACTATGTGCGGGTGCAATGCCCCTTACGAAATGCAGACAGTGACCCAATAAAATTGAGGTTGAGTGATGAACTGAACGTAAAAAAAATTTCGAAAATAAATATCTTTTATCTTACTTATTTTACAACATGAACATACATGTCTACATTATTTATTTAATAACTAAAATTGCTTAAAGAACGTCTTTATTTATAAATTGTAAGTTCTATGGCGATTCTTTCCTATCTCAAGGGGCAACAACTTCATCATGCAAAAGCATCTGATAAAAATGTTATTCCTACAAAAAGAAACAAAGTAGTATCAAATAAGAACAACGGTTGAAGAAATTAATAACGAAAAAGTGTGATTTGATTATGATTTCTCACCATGTTTCTTGACAACCCTACTTATGTGAGCAACATATTTTAAAATATATTTTATGGATTCCACCGGCATATTTAAATAAATGTAGACAATCCGTACGGAGATCAACTCTAATACGTTGTGAAATTGACGTCATATTATCGACGAATTCATTACCACCAAAAAACTGCAGGCAACCAACCAAATTTAATTTACTTGTTAAATGAGATACTATTACTCCATCTCCACAAAACCATTAACATCAAATCCTTATTTTTGTTTACTATCTATAATCAATACAGACTATCTCCTAAACTAATAAAGAGGTCATTTTGGAAAGAATCAGTCTCGTTCATCCATTAAGACTACCTTAATTCATAATCATACATGTCTCGGTCATTTTCGCCAAGTTACAACGTATTCTAGAAGTGTACGGAAAATAAATGAAAGATTAAAATGTGCGATTCTACCTACATAGTATTTGAGCATACAAAAAATTTGCTACAAAAGCTAACTATAGAAGGCATCTCTATTATCAGAATGATCCATTAAGAAGGTGGTGTAACTTCACTTTTCCTCCTTTCTTGTTTAGTGGATTATCAGAGAAACTCCGTATCACCAATTCAAAGTGAGAAAAAAAAAGATCTTTAACAAAAGTAAACTATAATAGGAATTCGAAAACTATACATCATAAATTTTGTAATACCTGGTATTCCATTAGTTTTTCTGCATGATGTCTTTCTTCAGCACCTGTATCCTCGAAAAAACTTCATCAATTAGCAACTCATTTTCATTTTGCCTCAACTTACCAGAGCATATTTAATATTTAATATTTATATACTAAGTATGCCAAAAGAAGTTGCCAGAAGAAACTAACAACCTTTGCCTCAACTTACCAGAGCATTTCGTTTTCAATTACGATGTAAAGCAACGAAGCGGAGAGAAGATCATCATTCCAAAGAATTTAACACATCAACTATAAGATTATTGACGAATTCCCAATATTATTATAATGACCAAAACGTCTGAACTGGATGGGCAATTAAAGCTAACAATTAGAGAGATGAGTGAGTAAGGGACAAAGCAGATATTAAAAGTGACTCTTGATACTCACTAACACGATGGTAAGAAACTTAATCAATAAACAACTTATTTTTATTCAACTTTAAAGTCACTTAACTAAACATCAAATCATATGGCCCATTTTATTCTACTTCTCAATCCATACTCATCTTTTTTTCAATTTTTGAGACCTAAACGTGCTTCCATTCTAGGCTTCATCACAGATACAGGCTTGGTGAAATATCCAATGGCGACCTCGCTCATTTTTGAAATATTTGAATGAATTAAAAGAAAAAAGAACTATGTACAAAAAGGGGGGGAGGAATAAGATTTACAATAGACTCACGGCAATCAAGCCTCCCAGTTTACGACATCCAAGCTTCTAGATTCTCAGTTGGCGACCTCGCTCATAATAACTTCTTCTTTACCATGTGCATTTAATCAATGTATATTCGTAATTCCTATAAAAGCTTTGAGTTTATAAATTGGTAATTTTGGAAGTTAGTGAAAATAAGTCTTTTGTACCTGACAACAAAAGAAAGTCAAGATAACTAACACAGTCACACTAAATCAATATTAAAGCACCTGCCAAACTATTGAACGATAAGGATATCCAGCGGTCATCACATATTCATCATATATGAAGTCCCATCTGCAATAACTAAGTAAAATAAAGTAAAAGATAAAACAATTTATAAGAATTAAGTAATGGAACGATACTACCAGAAGACTAAAGGTAGACTAATTGGCTAGACAAATATAGTGATTATTAAGTAAAATAAAGTCTAAATGAGTATCACAGGAAGTTCTTAATTCGTTGGAATATATCCGAAGCTAAGTCAACTATATTACCACTTAATAAGTAGCCTGAAATTGGTAACACAAGCAGAACGAATTCTCGGAGCTGTTGCTACTTGACAAGCAACGGGAACAACATCAACATTTGTTTCCAAAAGATAAAAAGTATAACACTGGCGTAGATAACCCCATCGCATTATAGAATGATTTATTAGAGTTTATTTGGAGGATTGTGAAATTTATTTTTAGTGACTCAGTGTCTTTGAAGGTTTCAACTTTTAACGCAGTTTACCACTTTCCCTACAAAACTGATGCTGTAATGATTCCATGGTTAATAACTCATCAGTAAAAAGCGGTAATTAATATAAAGTAAATATATATGAACAACAATACCAACTTGACCCGAATATCTTTCAATGTCAATAGACAGCTAATGGCATCTACAATGTCATGAGTTTTTGTGTATTGGACCCTTTGCGATTCTGAAAACAGGTTTGCCCTGCAAGTTAAGAAATATAACATAATTACTCCTCTAGATTTGGAGCGAAGATGACACCATGTCCATAAATTCTGGTCAATGGATTTAGACAAAATGGATTTGTCTTAGATTGTGTCGATCTAACAAAGTTTTAATAATATCCTCTAGACAACCATATATAATCAGAGAAAAAGATATTTTAGATATTATAGTACAAAATACAACAGGAATGATAAGGATAAAGTAGGTAGTCACAAGATTCACAACCACACTTACCACTGATATTTATACAACACCATAAACTGATATTGAAAAGTGGAAGGTACATGTCACATTTAGTAGATAACCAATCCATTATTAACAAAGTCCATGCAGTAAAAGGTTCTCCCAATGTTTCATATCAATAATTTGATGATTAGTGTGAACTTAATGATTGAGCAATTGGGGGATAATTTATTTTAGTACTCTCTACTTTGTTGTATAAGTTTGTTTTAGAACTAAGTTCAACTCCTAACAAAACAATGTTATATGTTTAAGTAAGGAACTTAAAACCTCACACAATAGTCACACCTTAGTATGAAGACACAAATATGCATTTAATAAGGGAGAAACTCAATTAACCATGATGCAACTTCATTTAGGCCTACATCACAGTTACACTTTAGTATTCCATTAGGCTACAATCCATGTGCTATATAATGAAGCATTTAATCGGCATCAATCCATTACATTATGGCTTTTGAGATATTTAAAAATAAAAGAACATATATAAATATGGGCTAAATCAACAATCCTGAATATGAGTTATAATGGATGTATACGGGCAATGCACACAACTCGAATGATCTTAACTACCTTGTTTTACACCCAATCAGTACAGTTCATTGAAGAATTTGACCAAACAAGTTTTAAGTCGTTTGTTCGTTTAATATTGATTTAGTTTGTTCGTTTCCTACCTGAGTAACCAATGCATATAGGGGTAGAGTGTTGTGACTGCAGAGGAACTGGCTAAAGAATATGATCAGAAAACATCAAGATATTTGAGTCTCATGGTGTGACGATTTAGTCTATATACGTAAGATCTCGACTGACTTACAAAAAAGAATACCCCATAAATAGTCGAACATAAACCAGCAAATGCTGCCTAATAAAGCAGGAATTGTACCCAAACTGCCACTGAAAATAGGTCGATCAAGAGAAATCACTCAGCGAACAAATTACTAAGAGTACATTGTAACGGCATTGTGAAAAAAATTTGAAATCTCTCTCGAGTTCCTATGGTGGGCTACTTCTAGTTTTAGTAAGTGGCTAGTGGGAGTGCATACATAACAAAACACATGAATTTCAGGTTCAATTTTGAAGAAATTATTAAAGACTGGTTAAGAGAAAAGATTCATTGAAACGTCTCGTAAACGAAGTGGAAGATTAGAGGAGGTGAAAGTACCTAGAACCAGAAGAACGAAGCCAGCTCGAACGCATTCTGCAATGTTCATAGTGAAAATATACACGTACTTGGTATTTCTTGTTGGCATTCGAAGATGTAAGAAAATCACATTCACATATAACCAACAATTAAGGGTTACTCACCTGAAAAAGAATAAAATGAATCAAAGATAATAACAATTCTGGTTTTTTGAACCAGAAAAGTTCATCTCGGGGTCGTAACCTCATTCCTGCTGAGTACCCCGTTATTCCAGCATTCTCTAAAGCCAAAGTTGCAATGATGTGCTGAAGCTTTGTACCAACCAAAAGAGCAAGCTGATTATAGTATAAGCTTTAGTGAAATAGCATAACAGAGAAAAACCATATCAAATATGTTTTCTAATTGTCGAGTTTAGATATACATGCCAATTTATGTATCTTTGACTCTGAATGTCCATATCCATCATTAACAATTAAGGTCATGGTTACTTTATAGAAGTGGAGCATCTATTTACATTGATGGGAATTACGGCTATCCAGAAATAAAGATTAGATTTTGCAAGATGAGATACAAAAAAATGAATGGTGAAAAATTACACATTTAGCAGTAAAAATGTTGTTAAGAATGACCTTACCTTTTATATTGAACATCATAAAAGCAACAACAAACCCCCAAAGTTGTGCACTGCATTCATGAAAGAAAACTGAACCAAAATAATAAGATATATAAACCAGGAAAAACAAAGAAGATCAATTAAAATAGGAAAAAGAAGTTCGCCAAAAAGGAAAAAACCAAGTACTCACTTAGAATTGTAGATACTACTTCACCCATTTGGAATCCCGACTGATAAAGATCACACAATAATTTAACAATAAGCAACTTAATTTCAAACATCAAATCATAATTCAACATTGACCTTAATTAAATCGGAAAAATCCAAACTCTAATCCCTAAATCCAAATCAACCAGCAAATTCAAATTCTAGGAAGTTTGGTGAAGGGAGGAAGAAAAAGAGATTGAGGGCAATGAAGCTTAGCAGGGGAAGGATTCAACATGAATGGGGGAGGTCAAGAGTTCTGGTTTAAATGGATAACAGTTAGGAAGAGGAATCAACCAACATCAATTAAGAATTGGAGGCACCGGATTAAAAGAAAAGAGTTGTCCTTGTCACATGTCTACATGGCTGCACAATCCCATCTAGGATCATTAATTTTGTCCTAGTCACATTGATCTGTTTTGTATAATAGATAGTAGTAAGTATCCTAACATATATATATATATAACATATACATATATAGTTGTAATTATACTAACAAATTGTTTTCACTTTCTCATCATCTTGATCATAGCTCCCTTGGGTTCGACATACCCGAATTCGCCATTGAATGTTATACGACTAAACACCGTGCCCTTGCGGGAAAACAAGTGTACTTTTCTCAATTTCATAATTAACACCATTGTCCATTTTTAGTACGAAAGAAGTGCACAACAAGTTTTTGGCGCCGCTGCTGGGGAGCAGTTTGTGTTCAAGGTTTGAACAGAAAAGTGTTCTTCTCTAATCTAGTTGATTATTAGTATAATATAGTTCTTTAAAAAAAAAGTGTTCTTCAAGTTCATTTCTCGTCTTTGGACGCAAGGTTTGATGTATGAGTAAGTGGTCTCAGAAAGAAAAGACTCAGTTAGCTCGATTAGATTCACCACAAAATTTGTTTATTAATACTCATCCTGGTAGTTCAAGTAATTCAGAAACAGGAAGCATAGATATTGTGAACCAAGAACCATATATTCCACCCTTTCAAGAAGGACAAATGGAATCACCTTTATTCGATTTAGGTAGACTCAAAATTAATTTGGAAAGACCCAGGTCCATCACAAAAAATGGATAACCCAGCAGAAGAGGGAAAAACCCTTAAGCAACATTTTGCACTAATCATAACCAACCCATTGTCGTGCACTGAGTTACCACCAACCACTGCAACACATTATGAGTTAAAATTTAATGTAATAGCATTATTACCTTCATTTTATGGGATCGATAGAGAAAATCCATATGAGCATATTAATGAGTTCTTGCATATCTGCTCCACGAGCAAATTTCAAAACTTTAATAATGATTCGGTCCCCAAGGTTGTTCCCGTTTTCTCTGAAAGAAAAGGCTAAGTTATGGTTGAATTCTCTTCCCCCTAACTCTGTGAGAACTTGGGATGAGTTAGCAACAAAGTTCTTTGTGAAATTCTTTTCTAAGGCCAAAACAAATGAGTTTAGGAAACAATATGTTGATTTTTCACAAAAAGATGAAGAACAATTTTATGAAGCATGGGAAAGATTCAAAAGCATACTTTTAAAATGTCCACATCATGGTTTTGAAAAAGTAAAATTAGTGCAACATTTTTATGATGGTCTCACAATCACACATAAAAATATGATTCAATCAATGCATGGAGGGATGTTTTTAGATAAATTAGAAGATGAAGCTTATGAATCTCTTGAAGCTTTTGCAGAAAACTCACAACTTTGGGATTTCTCAAACAAGAAAGAAAAGTCGAACAAAGGAGGTCATAGTGAAATTAGTAGAGAAACTGAGATTGATGCCAAAATTGAAAATCTTACAAGAAAAATAGAAGCTTTAACTTTACATCGATCGGTGTTTCAAATCCATAATGATCAAGGTCAACCACAGTATAGTCATGATTCTAGAGATTCAAATGTCTCTATAGATGACCAAGCTTTCATTGAGCAAGTTCATGCTTTACAGGCTAACTATCAAAGACCGAATCCTTATGGTAATACCTACAACCCTTGTTGGAGAGATCATCCAAACTTCTCATGGAGAAATAATCAAAACCCTAGTTGTAGTGGAGGTCCATCATATTAATACCAAAATCTGCAAAATCAATCAAACCAAGGTCAGGTAAACTCTAGTGCGAATCCATATCAGAATCCTAAAGCAATATCCCAACACCAACCCTTTCCAAATCAATCGTTTCAAAACCAACCACAGGTACAAAAATCAGCTCTAGAGACCACTCTAGAAAGATTTATGGAAACTACAGGACAGGTGTTAAAAGAAGGTCAAGCAAGTGCTAGGCAAAACACTCAAGCCATAGCAAAATTAGAGACTTAGGTAGGTCAACTTGCTACATCAGTAAGTGAGCGGGAAAAAAGGGAAACTCCCAAGTCAACCCTTACCAAATCCTAGAGGTCAATATGAGGTTAGTGTGTCTAATTCTACCCAATCTGAAATGTATAGTGAAGTGAAGTTCATCACTACACTTAGATCTGGGAAACAAATAGATAATAAGGTTCAAATGCCAATTGAACTCCCCAAGAATAACCATCCAAGTCCTACTCAACCAACTTCATCATAAGAAGCTGAGAATGGACGACAGGGTGTCCCCAAAGCACCATTTCCTCAAAGGCTTAAGCACACAAAGAAACCATCACATGATAGGGACATCTTAGAAGTACTCAAGGAAGTAAGAATTAACATCCCACTTCTAGATGCAATTGAACAAATCCCTTCCTATGCAAAATTTTTGAATGATTTATGCACCACAAAAATGAGGACTAATGTCTCCAAAAGAGCATTTTTTACCGAAAATGTGAGTTCAATAATTCAACAGAAAGTGGTTGTAAAATTTAAAGACCCAGGTAGTCCCAAAATTGCATGCATGATAGGTACCCATCACATTGACAAAACTTTGTTTGATTTAGGCGCAGGAGTCAATCTCTTACCATTCTCTATGTATGAACAACTTGGTCTGGGAAATCTTAAGAAAACAGTTGTCACATTACAACTTGCAGACAGATCAGTTAAAATTCCTAGAGGAGTAGTTGAAGATGTGATTATCAAATGTGATAAATTCTACTTCCCTGTAGATTTTTACATACTTGATACACAACCCGTTCCAGAAGGGGCCTGTACAATACCAGTCATATTAGGTCGTCCATTTTTGAAAACCTCCCTCTCTCTGATTGATTGTGATAGTGGTCTGCTAGTGATGCGATTTGGTAACATGACAGCCAGATTTAATGTTTTCAACATTAATGATTCTCCTACTGAAGAAAATGAGCCAAATGGGATGTTAATGATGGAACAAATTCTTAATGACTCGTTTCCAATGCATAAATACATGGATCTCTTAGAGAGAATTTTGCTAGGGAATGAATGGGATAAGGAAAATGACTCGGTAATTCAAGATGTGATTAAACTTTTAGAGGTGAATGTCGTCCTAGATCAGGAAACTCATCGACCGCCATGGAAACCTCGAATAGAACCACTACCACTTCCAAAGCTACCACCACAACCTTCTACCATTGTCCCACCAAAGTTATAGTTCAAAGTCCTTAACACACTAAAATACGTCTTTTTAGGATCAGGAGAAACATTACCTGTGATTATTGCTTCAGATTTAAGTCAAGAAAATGAGAAAAAACTTGTAGATCTTCTAAAGTTACACAAAGAAGCAATAGGTTGGACAATAGCAGACATCAAAGGAATAAGTCCTTCTGTGGTAATGCATAAAATCTATCTTGAGGAAGATGCCAAAATTTCTCAAGAACCACAAAGGAGATTAAATCCCATCATGAAAGAAGTTGTCAAGGATGAAGTGATTAAGCTATTAGATGTAGGTGTCATTTACCCCATATCTGATAGTAAATGGGTAAGCGCAGTTGATCAGTAGTTCCGAAGAAATCAGGAATTACAGTTGTCAAAAACCAAGAAGATGAATTAGTCCCAACAAGAGTTCAAACAGGATGGCGAGTTTGCATTGACTACCGTAAACTCAACAATGCCACTTGAAAGGATCATTTTCCACTTCCATTCATTGATCAGATGTTAGAAAGATTAACTAGACATGCATATTACTGTTTTCTTTATGGATATTCAGGTTACAACCAAATACCAATTGCACCAGAGGATCAAGAAAAAACAACTTTTACTTGCCTATTCGACACTTTTGCCTATAGGAGGATGCCTTTCGGATTGTGCAATGCTCCTGCAACTTTCTAACCCTGCATGATGTCTATCTTTTCTAATATGGTTGAACGCTTTCTTGAAGTATTTATGGATGATTTCTTTATTTTTGGGTCGTCTTTTGATGAATGTATTAATCATTTATCTCTTGTGCTAATCAGATGGAAGGAAAGCAACTTAGTACTTAATTGGGAAAAATGTCATTTTATGGTAAAAAGGGGAATTGTCCTTGGCCATGTCATTTCTTCAAAAGGCATGGAGGTCGATAAAGCAAAGATACAAGTTATACCTGGGTTACCAAGCCCAAAAACGGTAAAAGAGATTCGATCATTTTTGGGACATGCAGGTTTTTATCGAAGGTTCATCAAAGACTTCAGTAAAATTTCAAAACCTTTGTGTCATCTACTTTCAAAAGAGGTGCCGTTTGTGTTCGATGAAACATGTGAAAAGGTCAAAACACTTAAAAATGAGCTCACATCTGCTCCAATAATCCAACCCCCATATTGGAACTTTCCATTCGAAATAATGTGTGATGCATCTTATTATGCAATAGAAGCTGTATTAGGACAAAGAGTTGATAAAAAAAACCTCATGTTATCTACTATGCTAGTAGAACTCTCTCTGATGCACAATTAAACTACTCTACCACTGAAAAAGAGTTATTGACTGTGGTATTTGCTCTGGAAAACTTCGTTCCTACCTTCTAGGTTCTAAGATCATAGTCTACACTGACCATGCCGCTGTTAAGTACCTATTTGCAAAGAAAGATGCTAAAGCAGGGCTGATTAGATGGATTCTTTTGTTACAAGAGTTTGACATAGAAATTTGAGATATAAAAAGGTACAGACAATGTGGTAGCTGACCACTTGTCACGATTGATAGTTGAATCTTCTATAGTCAGTGAACCTATAAATGAAGCGTTTCCAGATGAACAACTTATGGTTGTATCTGAACTACCTTGGTATGCTGACATTGCCAATTATTTGGCAGTAGGGGAAATTCCGTCTCATTGGAGTAAAAATGATCGAGAAAAGTTTTTACATGAAGTAAAAGATTTTTCTGGGATGATCCGTATCTGTTTAAACACTGTGCAGATCAAGTCATTAGGAGATGTGTACCTAACACAGATTTTTATGATATCATTTGTTTTTGTCATGATCATGCATGTGGAGGTCACTTTAGTGCAAAGAAAACATCTGCAAAAATTTTACAATGTGGTTTTTACTGGCCAACACTTTTTAAAGACAACTTTGATTATTGTAAATCTTGTAACAGGTGTCAACGAATGGGAGGGATTACTCGTAGAAATATGATGCCCCTCAACCTAATCTTAATTGTTGAACTGTTTGATAGGTGGGGCATTGATTTTATGGGCCCATTTTCTCCCTCTTTTGGATATAACTATATCCTCGTTGTTGTTGATTATGTTTCAAAATCGGTAGAAGCAACTGCAACTAAGACCAATGGTCATAAAGTGGTGTTGAAATTTCTAAAAGAAAATATTTTTGCTAGATTTGGTACACCACGAGCAATGATTAGTGATGGAGGATCACATTTTTGCAATAAAATCTTTGAAAAACTGATGAAAAGATAGTCCACCACTCATAAGGTGGCAACACCATATCATCCACAAACTAGTGAACAAGTCGAAATATCAAATCGTGAGATCAAGCAAATCTTAGAAAAAACAGTACGACCATACCGAAAGACTGGTCACTGCATTTGCATGATGCTTTATGGGCTTACCGCACTGCATTTAAGACTCCGATTGGTATATCTCCTTATTGATTGGTCTATGGTAAAGCTTGTCATTTACCAGTTGAAGTAGAGCATAGAGCTTATTGGGCCATTAAGAACTTAAACATTGAAATGAGTAAAGCTGGACAATACAGGAAATTACAACTGTCTAAACTGGAGGAGATTCGAAATGAAGCGTATCCGAGCAATAAAATTTACAAAAATCGAATGAAAATATTTCATGATAAGTCTATTTTGCGACGCACATTCGAACCTGCTCAAAAGGTATTGTTGTATAATTCTAGGCTTCATTTACATCCTGAAAAATTGTCAGGGCCTTACATTGTGAAATCTGTCTTTGAGCACGGAGCTGTTGAATTAGATAATCCAAACACTGGTAACATCTTTAAAGTCAATGGTCAAAGGTTAAACCCTTTCTCGAACTACGAAGTCGTGATGTGGAAGAAATTCTCATAGAAGAACCAACATCTATCTAAAGAATTAAATCTTCTAATTGAATGATTTTGTGTGTTGTGTGCAGACTAACCTCGCCCTGTCCAGTAACGACGGTTAACTCCGCTCTTTATTTTGGTGGTTGCAAACGAGGGAAGAACTATCCTGAAACTTCTTACTGGCTGAAGAAAAATGGATCCAGTACCCAGCTCTGGTCAGAAGGGCACTAGGTTGGTTTGGGTTCCCAAGACTCAACCTATGTTAAGCTATTGGCATCGATTACCTCAACATCTACAGAAGGACATCCTCCTTAAAGCGCGAGATTCGGGGGAAGGAAAATATTCTTTTGCCCGACACAGAAAAGCTAAACGACTAGGATGGTGTAAGCGTCGTGAAGTTGAAACCTGTCCTGGATTGTTACAGTTGGCTGAAAGATCTTCCTTCCATGTTTACTATTGTTCTTCGCGTGCTGAAGTAGATTCCAAAAAACTTGGGGGAGAGATACTACACCATCATGGAATTGAGATAATCTGTCTGGCTGAAGACATTAAATTTAGCGCTTTTTGGGAGGCAACACAGACCCGAATTTTGTGGTACAGTAGTCCAAGTGATCAACACAATAAAAAAAAGACAGAAGGAGAAAAGAGAGAGATGACATGACAATTAATAGTCACCTTCTGTGAACTGCAGTGTTAGCAAGATTTGTGTTCCCCAGTGCAATCTATGAGATGATTCTCCCCTTGTTTAAATACTTGTGCAATAGAGTCAGCTTCATATAAATGGCTTCTTTCGCAAGCTTGACTCCTGAACAACCATTCCACGCTTTGTTCGAAGATCCTGTATTTGGTGCGTATTACTCTGACGAACTTAAAGCTCGAGGATGGAATGCTCTGTTCTACGATGAGGACACTATATATTGCCCAAATATTGTAAGAGAATTCTACAATTAAATTACGGAAGTTAATTGTCCCAATGACTCCGTAGTTGTTAATTGGCGGGAAATTACACTCGTATTCACACCAGATGTGATTGGAAATATTATCTGGAATACCTTCTTTGTCGCATTTTCACGAACGATCTTACTGGGCGCAGTTAACCTAACAGAACTTACGGGAGCATCTACACCAATTTGTAGCACATCTAGAAGTCTTAGCCCCCAAGTGTTGCGTATTAATCAAGTTGTTCTTCATCGATGGTTATGTAGCAACGGATTTGGTAATGCTAAATTAACCCGAATCTCCAACCGACATGTTGAAGTTATGGTTGATTTACAAAGAAAGACTCATGTTATTTGTATTAATCGTCTCTTAGTCTGCTCTATAATTGATGCATGGCGAACTGATAAGCATAAGATAATACTCCCAGTGCTAATCACAAAACTTCTGAATCATGTGCAATCATTCGATGTCAACAAGGAATCATGGAAAAAGTTGTCTCCAATAGCAATGACACACACTCTCACTAATTGTATCCAAGATACATGACCACCACGTCATCAAGCTATTCCTCTTTCTTCAGGTCCAGAGGGAAATTTGGATTTCAACCACCAATCTGATGACGATCTAGCAATTATTCTTCCAGAGAATTCACAAGTCCCAAATTATAGTTCTGATGTTTCTTCATCTCTTGATTTCGAATATCAAAGTTGGATTTCGGCAATACCACACCAAGATGTTCGTACTCTTGCTACATTCATGTGGAAAGGCAACGCTAAGTTAAATCGACGACTCAAACGGATTGCTACAAAGCTACGAACAACCCCATCGTTATTTCCACATTGAGGACAACGTGAGATTCAGGTTTGGGGGAGGTATTCAACATTGGTAAAAAAAAAAGAAAAAGAAAAAAGATTATATATATAATAAAGAATAAGAAAGAAATCGTTTCCAAGAAGTTTTAGTGGATCAAGATTTAAAATCTTACTCAAACAATTTCAAAATTCTATTTATTATGCCTCTGACACACGTCTGCTGGAAATCATCTCTGAATTGTGTCCCCTGTTTTAAAATTATACACAAAGGAAAAATTTTGAAAATTGATTTGGAAAGATATTTAAGATCTTGAATTTGAATTCCTCATTATGACTCACCTTCTTCCTTCCTCTATTTAAGTGAAGAAATTCCAAGACATTCTCACAATTCCTTCTTCGATCCTCAGAGAACATAAATATTGCAAAGTAGTTTTTGACCATAATCAATAGATGGAGAGAAGAAGAAATCACGGTATCCAAAGTAAGAGAAATGAGCAAGAAGATGAACCACTACCAAGAGATCATGTTGCAGAATTCATAGCTGAAGTTTCCTGGTGCGTTATCTTAATCTTCATCGTGCTTTTATTTATCATTTGGCAATTGAAAAATTATTCAATAATACTTTAAATTTACATATATATATATATATATATATATATATATATCGTGAATGCATAACTAGATCCCATGTTAGTAGTAGTTTTATTTATTCATTAGAGATCCAAAAAAAAAATGCATAACTTAGACCCTAAAATTCTACCATGCATATGTTTTAAATCATTGACGAACAGAGTATGTCTCTTGATCACCATGAACAAAAAGGTTTGTGAAAGAAAGATGAATCTTGACTAACTTGTTCATATAGTTTGTTGAAAAGAAGAAGAAGAAACAAAAAAAAAGAATAACAACAACCTATGAATTAGACTGGGTATATTGGGGAAGGGCTGCCTCTTGTTATGGCTATTTTTATCAATAAAAAAATAAATAATAAATTATGGTGAAATGAAAGGCCTTTTGTAAAACAAGGTAGGGTGAAGCCACCAACATAAAAAAATAAAAAATAAAAAATAAAAAAACACACGAGTAAGCTAGAACATCACAAATAAAACCCATGAGGTATTAAAGTGAACATCTACATCTCTCGTAATCCTATACAATTAGCTAGATTTAGAATCAAGTATTGATCAGACTCGTTAAGTTGTGGTGATCGTTTGTTCATAAATTGTTCCATCTGATTGACTTATGATGCATGCATGAATTCTATAGGGATTTTTCTTTAAAAAGTGCTTTCTTATTTTTGAATAACACTACATGACTTTATTGGTAGATCTTTCATCTAATGCATTCATGTATATATATGTAAATTTAGAATTTTGTGGATATATTAGCTGCAAACTCTCACGAGACACAACTCGTCAACTTCGGTAATCTAGTTGTTTAACGGCTTATTACAAATGCTAAGTGTAATTGCGATGCCTGCGAAAGTGAGTTAGGTTTATTTTATTTTGTTTGAGGACTAGCAAAAAGTAGGTTTGGGGGTGTGTTGTACACTGAAAAGTGTACAAAATACAACTAAAAATACTTAATGTTAGTCCATATTAGTTGTTTAATGCTCTGTCGTAGTGAATATTTTGCAGATAATAATGGAAGACACATATAGGTGTTAAATCTACCAAAAATCTACTTAATGAAGACGATGTACCACCAAATAGACAAGTGAATTAAATTGCTCATCATAAGCAAATAAAGGTTACCGCAAATGATGGTGATTTAGTTTAAACAAAAAGGTTGTAGTAAAAATACTACTACTTTGGTGAAAAAATAAGATATGGTGAAAATGAGTTAATTGGTAGAAAATAGTTTAGTAGTAAAAGTAAATTTATCAAGTAAAAAAACATGGCATTCAATAAGGTGTTATCTACACACTATTGAGATGAGTAGCGTTTGTACTACTTGTTGTTGTAAAATGGCTATAAATAGCCATTCTCATTTCATTTGTAAGACACACCACATTTGAAAGAAAAATCTCTTATAACAAGTTAAATTCTTTCCAAAGTTCTTCTTTAGCTACTTTCAAATTTGTTGCATCATGAGTCAAATTTATGAAGTATTCTACAATTTAATGGAAGGCTGTAACGCCCCAAGCCTAGATTTCCACGTCGGCCGCCATGAAAACCTAAACTCAAAGCATTTCTCCGCAGAACAGTAAACATAGTTGATATACCCATCAAAAGAGACAAATAATATCAAATGTGAAGCTCATAAGAATCAATAAATCATCTAAAAGAAATCCATTAAACTTTCTTAACTCAAACAATGGTTCTGAATCATCGACACGTAGGTCGGACAATAACGAATGAAAGAAATAACTATCTAGAAAGTGAAACTCCAAATAACTACCTAATCTCGAAAACGAAAACTAAGAAAGAAGCTCTGAACTGACGAACTGGGATCAAGCTGGTGGCACTCCCCGATCTCTATCACCTGAAAAATAGTAGGCTGGGTCAGAACCCAGCTAGTAGATTTCTAATTACCTAAGGTCTAAATAGACCAATTCAACACAAAACCAAGTATCGAACAACAGAACAATAATAACAGTCCATTATGTTACACCTTTCGTGCTAACACAATTGAAGTCAACCTGTTACACGGTTGAAGAGGTTCATACAATACAACTTCCCTTTTGGAGGGGCATAACCAATTTTGAGGTCCACGAGATAGCGTCACTTACCATTCATGTTTGCATCGTCTTAAACCTCTCAATAGACAAAGGATACCACCCAAAAAGGGGATCCGTGCAACACGAGCACAGTGCAACACGAGCACTTTACATATGAGCAGGAGGCGAGCCAACCTCTAGTTGGTAATTACTTCTCAAACTAGAAGTATGTGGTCCACAAGAATGATCTTGTGTTTGCATCGACTTAGACCTCTTCATCAACTATGGATACCTACCCAAAAAGGGGATCCGTGCAACACGAGCACATATGAGCAGGAAGCGAGCCAACCACCGATTACTTATGGATTACAATCGTCAATCCATATTTGAACTCAAACCCCTGGTCCACTGGGTTGTCCAATATCACATTGACAAACCCGTGTTTGCAATCGATCCACATGTCGAGCCAACCAGTCTTAGTTCATTCCATTAACGGAACTCAAGATCATGGTCCACCAAGTTATCTAATATCACATAAATAACTAGTGTTTGCAATCGACTCACATGTCGAGCCAACCAGTCTTGGTTCCGACTAGCCTATGCTTTCTAGGTTAACAACCTAAAGCAATATATCACACACAACTATTGGTAGCACTCATGCTCCAATACCACACAAATAATCTCATACAATCAATTATCAATAACAATAACATAAACACGAATAATTCTTAATATCTAGGCTGCTGTCCGGGTGTATATATACACCATATTTATATAACCTAGGTTGCTGTCCGGGTATATGTATACTCCATTAATATAACTATAATGATCTAGGGTTACTATGTTGTTGTTGTAATTAGTTCCTAATCATAATATATATCTATGGTATCATTAATTAGTTCTAAGTTGATGATAACCTAGCAAACAACAATGGTTCAAAGCTATTATAGTACTACTATCCAAAACTAGGTTAAAAATTAAAGAGGGCTATATAAACCCTAGGGAAGAAGAAACCTACTTGATTTTTGTAGCACCAAGAAGAAGAAACCAAATCCTTTAGTAACCCTTTGAAGCTCCCTCACTTTCCCACACTTCTTCTCTCTAGAAATCACTTTCTCTCTCTAGGTTGTATTACCTTCTTTCAACTCCCAGCTAATGAGAAGAAAAGAAATAAAAAAGGGGGGAAAGAAATTAAAGGGTCGGGAAGGGTTAAGGGCTTTCAAGCTTTATAGGGGTGTTGCTATTGGCACCCTCGTTTTTTGCTAATAGCACCCCTATAAAGTGAGGGTGTTACAAAGGCTAAGTCTTATATTTGAGGTTATGGAGTGATAATAACATGGAGGATTAATTTCAATATTCTTGGAATCACATTGTTAAGTAAGTGAAGATTTTGTATTAATTGATTTGTTTTTCCATGTTTTGGTTTAAAAAGGTTTCATGTAGGAGAAGTTATTTTATGGTACATAATCCCAACTTCTCATACAACATTTTGGAAATGCATTTCATCTAAATCCTTCACTTCACAAACCCCCTTTTTAAATTAAATACAAGTAAAATCTCTTTTAGTGAATTTCCGCCCGTCAAAGTTGTCAAAATTAAATTGATGACAGTCTTTTCAACCGTCAAAGTGTGCGGTGGAGCAACTATATTTCATTACATCTTTTGAGCCGTGTGGCACGAAATTTGCTAAAGTAATACTTCTATTGAAATTAGATATTTTATTTAATCATGGTTTGTTTCGAAACAAGAAAACTAGACCGCTTTAACTTGTTCGTGAAAAACCCAATTTGATACACCAAGAGTTAGGAAATTAATTCATACCATGGTGAAGAATCCCCATACCCTCAAATCCCATCCTATAATTATAAATTAAGAAAAAAAAATCTTTTTTAGTGTAAATTAAGAGCAAGTCCTACAAATCTAAAACAAAAAAAAATCTCCTTTGGACTCAAGTTAGCTTGTGATTATTTCATCAAAAAAAAAAGTTACCTTGTGATCCTTAGTACTTGAGTACCCCTTTCTTTTAACACCCCTTTAAGGCTTATCAAAAGTAAAACTTCTTGGACTACAAAAACAAAATTGGAAAGAAAGAAAATTGACTTGGACCATTTGTAGGACTACTAACTTACTAACTACTAACTCACTAACTACTAACTTACTAACTACCAATTCATTAACATCTACGAGTGGAGTATAACAATTGCCCACGTCGTATTAATTTTTCTTTAGTATAATCTTGTCTTTCTTTATCTATATCTATTATAAATGGTCGGTTATACCGCCTAAATAATACTGCAAGTAGAGTATGATTATTACCCATGTTGTATTTGATTGCTTTATAGTATAAATTTTCTCCCTTTATATATTATAGTAGTAAGTATCCTAATATATATATGTACATATGTAGTTGTAATTATACTAAAAAATTGTTTTCACTTTCTCATCATCTTGACCATAGCTCTCTTGGGTTCGACATACCCGAATTTGCCATTGAATGTACTACAACTAAACACCGTGCACTTGCGGGAAAACAAGTGTACTTCTCTCAACTACCATTGTCCATTTTTAGTACGAAAAAAGTGCACAACAGCTACACATCTGGAAGTGTTTAAGTCAGCTTGAACACCACATAACTAAAGGAGGAAACTTCTCTGTAGGAATCTATCACATCGGCAAGATATCTACGAAGGATCCTTGAACTTAGGAACTTCCACTTATCAAAGATCCGAGATAGACTCTAAAAGAAATCCTAGATACTTAAGGGAGGAAACTTTCCCTTTGGTTTGACGACAACCGCCTCGTCATCGCCGCTAATCACAGTCGGCCTAAGATGAAGATCTTGATTAAACAGAGAAGACATAAAAGGAATAATAACAGCGAATCGCATCGCTTAAATATAACAAGAAGAAAAACCTGGATCCGAGCCAACACGAAGGAAACCAATAGAGGCAGGGCGCGTGGCGGAAATCACCACTAGAAAAACCTTAGTTTTTTATTCCATTGCTGGCGAAAATCATTGACGGCCCGGATTAACCCAAGCCGGCATAAGAAATTAATGGAACCCTAGGGAATATGTTTGCCCTTCCACTAAACAGATACCACGTGTCCACGCATGCCGAGAGGATTGCCGTTTACAGCAACCTAAAAGATCAGTGCCGGAAACGCGTGATCAGATGATCAAATAGGTGACGTCACAGAATCATGGATGGAAAGGAAATTAATGGCTTAAGCAGAAGTCGAAACATGTCTTTGGAGGATAAGCAACGCGTCCATCAGTCCAAGGCAAAACACAACTGGGATCAGTTTTGGCAAACACAGCCTTAGAAAAGAGAAGCTTTATCACCAGCAGTCCCTACTAGCTTGATACGAACTCGCTCAAGAATATGTAGCTCTGGAAAAACAAAGAAAGACCGAGCTTCGCGAAACAGCTCTGGTCCAGGTAAAATCCTTGACTTCAGAGTCTTCAATGTTTAAAACACACGAGTTACTTCTACTCCATAGTCTCATTACTTTTAACTAAGGAATGGCGGGACTCATGATGATGCATAAAATGTCCTGACGTTGACTAATGTCTGAAGAGTCAAGATCAGACCTGAAGTCTACTGTGTCAACCCGGCTTAAGGCAGCAGAACGGCTGAGCTTCTGATGGTCCACCAGATATTCCCCTAACTGGGAGGTCGGCAAGAAGAAACCAGCCTTGCAAACCCTTGGCACCGATAGATCAGCCCTGGGGTCTTCAGAGGAGTAGAGGGGGTCCACACAGATCCGCCCAATGTCTTAATACCGACTTAATACCGAATCGTCTAGAAAGATCTCAGTCGGCTACACATCTCGAAGTGTTTAAGTCAGCTTGAACACCAAGTAACTAAAGGAGGAAACTTTTCCTCTGGAATCTATCACATCGACAAGATATCTACGAAGGATTCTTAAATTTAGGAACTTCCACTTATCAAAGATCCGAGATAGACTCTAAGAGAAACCCTAGATACTCAAGGGAGGAAACTTTCCCTTTGGTTTGACGGCAACCGCCTCGCCATCGCCGCTAATCACAGTCGACCTAACATCGCCTATAAAAGGTCCCCCACATCGTCCTTTAGAAGACACGATCTCTTTACCCCAAAAAGATCACCCGAAACTCAGAGTTCCCATAACTCGCCCCCAAAAGGATCAATCAATATTCATTCTTTTATTGCAAAGAGTGCCCTGACTGGCTTGAGCGTCGGAGCGGTTTCTGAACCCTTTGCAGGTTTTCCCCCCTTGGGAGCGGACGAACAGGGACAGGAGCAAGGAGCGAGGAGCTGGAGCAAGGAGCCAGGAGCAAGGAGTGGGAGCAACGACCAGAAAAGAGGAGCATAGTAGAGAGCAGAGCTGGAACCAGGAACATTAGGCGGATTAACGTTCGACCTAACAGATTTATCACACATAACGGAGGCTGTCATGCATCAACTCCATTTTTCATGCTAATTTAACGGAAAGCTTTTTTTTGATATAAGCAAGAGGGAAATAGTACTGCCTTATGTTCTTCTTTTAATTTGACATCTACATTTGTCAAATCTAAGAATACTCGGTTGAGTTCATCCATATGGTCTTTCAACGATTCCCCTTCTAACATCTGTAAACTACACAATTTCTTCTTTAGATACAAACGATTAGTTAGAGATGTCCTCATATACCTTGTCTCCAGCTTACTCCATAGCCCATTGACTGTAGTTTCCGTCGCTACTTCCCGCAAGACCTCATTGCTTAAACAGAGTAAAATCTGACCATGAGCTCTTTCCATGAGATCTTCCTTCTCTGCTTCTGAAAGTGATTCAGCGAGTGAAGCCTTCCCATTCAACGTTTTCAGCAGACCCTGTTGAACTAATACCGCTCGCATCTTAATCTTCCAAAGATTAAAATCGTGACTTCCATCGAACTTCTCTATCTCGTATTTCTCCATCACAAAAACCTCAAAACCGAAGCTCTGATACTAGTTTGTTATGCCCATCGGTGTTAATATGATAAATACGAGTAATCCAAGACAAGCAATAGGAATAGTAAAGAACAATCAAGAACAGAACACAGAGATTTACGTAGTTCGGTTGGTGAGACCTACTCCACGGCGATAACGGCGCGATGATTTCCACTATGATAAGCAAATAAGTTTATACAAGAGATTTGTAAGATTGTGCTACTGATATCTCCTTAGGGTTTAGTTTATATAGCCACTAAACCCTAATCCCACTGCCTCACCGACTCTTTCTCTACATTATACGCGGATAACACTAATCACCGACATAAGCCTAACTTCCGCATTCCAGCTCTGTCTCGGGGTCCAGCTCTGCCTCACATCCCTGCTTCGCATACCAGCTCTGTCTCAGCAATCAGCTTCGGTAATGGGTCCAAGCTTCGGTAGGTTAAATTGGGTTCGATACCAATCCATATTCGAGTCACTTCTAACAAAGGATTGAAATATTTACAACCGTGATACACTTATCCCCCCTCTACACTACCTACCTGTTGGGTTATGGTGATGTCTACTAATGTCATATAAGCGAAATCTCAGACATCTCATGTCTTGACATTAGTACGTCCCAAGATCATCATGCATAAACTAACAATTAAACTAATAGGAAATTAGATGATTACCTTAATCCTTATTTTCCCTTGAATCGATTAAGAAGACCTAGAGCTCCAATTGTCGCTCCTCTACTTGGGACATCGAACGGTGTATTTAATCTCCCTCCTTGAAAGCTCGTTAGCGCTCCAATGGTGGTTTGATATGAAGAATACCTTCTTCTTGCTTGACTAGTTGATAGCTTGGGAATTAGCTCACTTTCTCCTCTCTACTTGATATGGTAGAGTAAGAAAGCTTAGAGAAAAATTCCACAACTTATTCTCTGCCCTAAGAGTCTTTATATATAACCCTAATAAAAATCCACCTCCAATTAGGTTTCCTAAAAGACCCTTTAGAATAAGATTTAAGGAAATTGTCGAAAATAGCAACTATTGGTATTTTCTCAATTCCCTAAGGAGGGAGATCCCAAAGACAGCCAAAATTGGCAGATATTTTTTTACTTATCACAGGAACCGCCCTTCCAAAAATCAGCGCAATCCGAACCCTAGAAGTGTCCGAATCGGTTTAGCCCAAAAGCCCTGTTTTTGGGCCTTATAGCTTTCTTTTACCTAATTTCTCTTTAGGCCTGTGGGATATGTTTATAGGACACTCCCATGGTTATGTCATAATACCACTAGTCATACCATCTGATTAAATACCCATTCTTATGTGTAACCCGATGTAGGATCCGATCGAAGTTAGCCGCGAATTACTTCGTAATTCGACGATCATAGTTGGTTTCTGCTGATGTCGAAAATTGGCTCCCGGTTAAATCGGCATGAAAAAAGGAGTTGATTCATGACAACCTCCGTTATGATGGTATATTCTGTTTGGAGATGAGAGATTCCTCTGTTCAACTCTGCTTCTCTACTCTACTTTTCTGCTCTGCTCTTGTGCTCCTTGCTCCTTCCTTGATTCTTTGCTCCAGCTCCTTTGCTCCGGCTCCTGTTCGTCTGTTCCCGAGAGAGGAAAACCTGCAAAGGGTTTTAAACCCGCTCCGACGCTCAAGACAGTCAGGGTGCTCTTTGCAGTAAAAGAATAAATATTGATCGATCCTTTTGGGGGCGAGTTGTGAGAACTCTGAGTATGGGGTGATCTTTTCTGCAGTGAAGAGATCGTGTTCTGTGAAGGACGAAGTGGGGGGCCTTTTATAGGCAAAGTTAGGCCGACTGTGATTAGTGGCGGTGCTGATGTCGAAAATTGGCTCCCGGCTAAATCAGGATGAAAAAGGGAGTTGACGCATAACAGCCTCCGTTATGATGGTATATTCTGTTTGGAGAGGAGGGATTCCTTTGTTCAGCTCTTCTTCTCTGCTCTGCTTCTCTGCTTCTCTTCTCTGCTCTGCTCCTGTGCTCCTTGCTCCTTCCTTGATTCTTTGCTCCAGCTCCTCTTCGTCTGTTTTCGAGGGTGGAAAACTTGCAAAGGATTCGAAAACCGCTCCGACGCTCAAGACAGTCAGGGTGCTCTTTGTAGTAAAAGAATGAATATTAATCGATCCTTTTGCGGGGAGAGTTGTGAGAACTCTGAGTATGGGGTGATCTTTTCTGCATTGAAGAGATCGTGTCCTGTGAAGAACGAAGTGGGGGGCCTTTTATAGGCAAAGTTAGGCCGACTGTGATTAGTGGCGGTGGTGAGGCGGTGGCCGTCAAACCGTAAAGGAAGTTACCTCTTTTGCGTATCTAGGGTTTCTCCTCGAGTCTATCCCGGATCTTTGATAAGTGAAAGTTCCTAAGTTCAAGGATAATTTGTATATATCTTGTCGGAGTGAAAGACTTTAAAGGAGAAGTTTCCTCTTCTAGATACGTGGAGTCCAATCGGGCGTAAACACTTCAAGATGTGAGGCTGATTGAGATCTTTCTAGAAAGTTCGGGATTAAGTCATTAGGTCGTGCAACACTCATATCTCCCCAGTTCTGGGCGTAAGATATGGTGCGAACTTGTAGAGACCCCCCTTATTCCATTTAAGATCCCAAGGATGATCTTATCCATGCCAAGGGCGTTCATTGCATAGGTGATTTCTTTCGGCCGACCTCCCTGTTAGGGAAACGTATGGTGGACCGTCAAGTGTTTAGCTGTCCTGCTGCCTTAAGCCGAATCATTCCCAGAGACTTCAGTTCTGATCTTGACTCTTTAGTCGTTAGTCAATGGATGAACATTTTATGCATCATCAGTTTCTAGCATAAACTTTACGACCCCTAAATCAATCGGTCTTGATGATCTTCTTCATCAATTGTCCTAGCCCACAAATTGCTCGCATTGCAATCTTTGGTCGAAGGACATCTCCTTCAACACCTTCAGACTCCCACTTGGACTTAAAACAAGTGCAATGCTCGATTC
>BEHA01000382.1:363680-423177 GCA_002897215.1 Eschscholzia californica subsp. californica | reverse complement strand
TAACCACGACTGCTTGGACCACATGCCCGGCCCGCGTCGCACTCCACCGATTGAGCTGCTTCGGTCTCGTTCTTGTGGTGCTCATAGCTTCTTCATACGATATCGGAATAACCTGATTCTTTCGCCATTGCATTCGTAATTCAATTCCCTATAATCTTACGCGAGAAATTCTTCAAATAACTTCTTAACTGTGACGTTAATCAATTCTTCCTTTAACGCGCGTGACTCCACTTCTTTTTTGAGCTGTAGCCTGAAACGATACATAAATACCAAAAGTAATGATAATAACGGATAATTCACACAAAACCTAGAAAATATGTATAAGAAAATGATAGACAAAACATGTAAATTATGCACCTATCACCATGAAACTGCGCTATCCCATCGACCTTACGTGCTAGTTTTCTTTAGTCGTTGTTGTCCATGTAACGACTAGTTTAGCTAGGACTTCTCCTTAGACCTCTAGTCGTGGCTTTCACTAGCAGAGCTAGTTTCGTCGGCTTGAGCACGACTAGTTTAGCTAGGACTTCTCCTTAGACCTCTGGTCGGGTCTTTCGCTACCAGAGCTAGTTTCGTCGGCTTGAGCACGACTAGTTTAGCTAGGATTTCTCCTTAGACCACTAATCGTGGCTTTCGCTAGCAGAGCTAGTTTCGTCGGCTTGAGCACGACTAGTTTAGCTAGGACTTCTCCTTAGACCTCTAGTCGTGGCTTTCGGTACCAGAGCTAGTTTCGTTGGCTTGAGCACGACTAGTTTAGCTAGGACTTCTCCTTAGACCTCTGGTCGTGGCTTTCGCTACCAGAGCTGGTTTCGTCGGCTTGAGCTCGACTAGTTTAACTAGGACGTCTCCTTAGACCTCTGGTCGTGGCTTTCGCTACTAGAGTTGGTTTCGTCGGCTTGAGCACGACTAGTTTAGCTAGGACTTCTCCTTGAAACTTTGGTCGTGGCTTTCGCTACCAGCGTTGGTTTCGTCGGCTTGAGCGCAACTAGTTTTCGCCGGGACTCCTCCCGTGCCCCTGGTCGTTGCCTTAGCTACCAGGGATGTCTTCCTCACTTTAAGCATGAATAGTTTCGCAAGGACTTCTCCTTATACCCCCGCTCACCTTCGCCAGGGCTGTAGTTTAACTTGGACTTCTCCTTAGGGATCCTCAGGGACCACGTTTTAATCGAGTAAAGAGTATAAGTTTAACTAGGACTTCTCCTTGCGAGGCCTCGGGTCGCAGCCGTAGCTACCTCATTTGCCGGCTTGAGCCGATCTTCTTGACGAGCACTTACCTTGGGACATTGGTGAAGGATGAGTTTTACTCGAGCATAGTTCAGTTTAACTAGGACTTCTCCTTAGGACCCTCGGTCGTCGCCGTAGCTACTGAGGCTATCCTTTCCTTGGTCGTTGCTCTCGCTAGCAGGTTGTTTTTACATTAGGGCCCTTGGTCGTTGCTCTCGCTAGCAGGGCTACCTTTAGGTCCCCCGGTCGTGGCTTTTGCTGTCAGGGCTACCTGCTCGATTCAGAGCGAGATGAGTTTAACCAGGACTCCTCCTCTCATAGCGTCTTCTGCTGAAAATGTTTTATTTTACTAGATAAAATATGTAGCGAGTAGTGTTACTTTTGTTGCCTAACGGCTAAGATAATATATATATAGATAAAATATGTGGCTAGTAGAGCCACCATTTTTTTTTGCCTAACAGCTAAGATAGTATTTATGTATATACTTAGATAAAATACGTAGCTAGTAGTGCTACCCTTTTTGCCTAACGGCTAAGATAATATATGTAGATAATCTTCGTGAGATTGGGGAGCGATACTGACCTTAGCGACGCTACTCCTGCATGTTCATGGTGGGATTAGAGTCGGCGACTTTTTCGGTGCTCGCAAGGGTGGGAACCACTGCTTGTCGTCGACAGTGCTGAGTCGAGACAGCGTAGCACTCTCTTGCGGCCGCCTGGTCTCCCTTGATTGTCCCCACTAGGTTCGATCCCGGGATCGGGAATTTCATAGCTAGGTGGTTCATTGAGATCACCGCTCGTGATTCTCTTACGAAATTTCTCCCTAGGATGATATTGTATGCATGCAGCTCGTCGACAATCACGAATTCTAGCATCAGTGCTCTACTGGTCTCCCCTTCCCCGATGAGTATGGGTAAGGCAACCTTTCCCCCTACTCGTACTCGGTCTTCACCAAAACCTGTTAAACAATGATCATAAGTTTTGGTGTGATGCGCTCTCACTGCTTCTCTCCCAGCTAAATCAGGATGGAAAAGGGAGTTGACGCATAACAGCCTCCGTTATGATGGTATATTCTGTTTGGAGAGGAGGGATTCCTCTGTTCGGCTCTTTTTCTCTGCTCTGTTTCTCTTCTCTGCTTCTCTTCTCTGCTCTGCTCTGCTCCTGTGCTCCTAGCTCCTTCCTTGATTCTTTGCTCCAGCTCCTCTTCGTCTGTTTTCGAGGGTGGAAAACCTGTAAAGGATTTGAAAACCGCTCCGACGCTCAAGACAGTCAGGGTGCTCTTTGTAGTAAAAGAATGAATATTGATTGATCCTTTTGCGGGGAGAGTTGTGAGAACTCTAAGTATGGGGTGATCTTTTCTGCAGCGAAGAGATCGTGTCCTGTGAAGGACGAAGTGGGGGGCCTTTTATAGGCAAAGTTAGGCCGACTGTGATTAGTGGCGGTGGCCGTCAAATTGTAAAGGAAGTTACCTCTTTTGCGTATCTAGGGTTTCTCCTCGAGTCTATCTCGGATCTTTGATAAGTGAAAGTTCCTAAGTTCAAGGATACTTTGTACATATCTTGTCAGAGTGAAAGACTTTAAAGGAGAAGTTTCCTCTTCTAGATACGTGGAGTCCAATCAGGCGTAAAGACTTCAAGATGTGAGGCTGATTGAGATCTTTCTAGAAAGTCCGGGATTAAGTCATTAGGTCGTGCAACACTCATATCTCCCCAGTTCTGGGCGTAAGATATGGTGCGAACCTGTAGAGACCCCCCTTATTCCATTTAAGATCCCAAGGCTCATCTTATCCATGCCAAGGGCGTTCAGTGCATAGCTGATTTCTTTCGGCCGACCTCCCAGTTAGGGGAACGTATGGTGGACCGTCAAGTGTTTAGCTGTCCTGCTGCCTTAAGCCGAATCGTTCCCAGAGACTTCAGTTCTGATCTTGACTCTTTAGTCGTTAGTCAATGGATGAACATTTTATGCATCATCAGTTTCTAGCATAAACTTTACGACCCCTAAATCAATCAGTCTTGATGATCTTCTTCATCAATTGTCCTAGCCCACAAATTGCTCGCATTGCAATCTTTGGTCGAAGGACATCTCCTTCAACACCTTCAGACTCCCACTTGGACTTAAAACAAGTGCAATGCTCGATTCCCGTGTCAATTAGTATCCCATCTGATACGTCACGTCATTCAGACTTTCTTGATATCCGAGTATAACTGTAAGAGATAAACGATTAACTCCTAATCCGTTTGAGAGTTGCCACGCATTTTTCAGTTTTCAACTCATTAAGTGGCCTTGAGACACTTTGTACTTAATGTGATTAGGATGACACAATCCATTCTTGCGCTCCCACCTAACTTCTTGTCTATCCTGTCCTTCCTAGTATCTGCCTTTATAACCTCCTTTTACGGCGCGGCGTTTAATGGAACCAAAGTCGGACATTCCTTACATAAGATGAGTGGAGCACTCATGTTTTGAGGAATCTTCCAATCTTGTCTTTATGAGAAGTATTGACGTTCATCACAAGTGATGTACTTCTCATTTGAGGGTTATCCAGTGTATAAACCCTTTTACACACCCACGTAGTCGAATCGAATACACTATTCCTATAGCCCATGAAACTGCGCTATCCCATCGACCTTACGTGCTAGTTTTCTTTAGTCGTTGTTGTCCATGTAACGACCTGGACTAGGGAGATGATAATAAACATTCCAAGTTCACCTAATAGGGTTTCATTCACCAGATCACGTATCTGACAAACCTATTTGGAATGTTTTATTGTGGACTGTCGTTTAAATACTAAACTAAATTTAGACGACGGTGAAATAATTAGTTTATTTCTCATAGCGAGAGTTTGTAAATTTGAGCCTCTTCCGTAAAACTCCTTTTACCCACTCAATTTTACTTGTCAAGGTTTATTCAAAAATATACCTTATGCCTTAGACTTGTGTACGACTATCATACTTTGTCTTAGGTGACAGTTTAGTTTGACTACGGATGTAGTCAGTTTAAACTTTGCTAATTATCAATTAAATTGAAGGTTGGTTCCTTCAACTTTGATAATTGCTAGTAACTCTTTACTAGTATTAAGGCTTTAATTCTTTATGTAGTATTTGCAACAGTTCCCGACTTAAATACTTTTAGCCTACTTTCTTTCCATGTCTGGAAGTTTGCTACGATGACTTGTTTTAACTTTTGTACTACTTCATCCTTTAGCCTTCTAGGATGTTTCCAAGTAGTGTTTCGGTTTTCCTACCTGAATTTGGATGTTTAAATGCTAATCATGTCCAACATGATTGACTTTCTGTTTTCGAATATAAATGTCTCTCTCATGCGTGCTTGCTCATCGGTGTCTTTTAGACTCCGAGACTTGCAACGCTCTTTGCCATGAGTTTTTGGGTCGACATTCTATTAGACTTTTCCGAGTCTCAGATTTTCGATTTTGGATCTCAAGCGTCTCAGCGTACTGAGTCTTTCTAATCCTATCATCTTTTTTATCTATGCTTATAGATCTTAGATGCCCAAAATGGCATTTTATCCTTATGTGTGGTCATTTTATTGAGTCAGTTCGTTACTGTTATACAACATCTTATGTTGTACTCAATCTTTTGTATGTACTCTGCATACGGACCCGGAAGGTTTGTTATTCCCACTTACCTTATTGAAATTTCGTGATTCAAGAATTTCTTCATTCCTCAAAACTACTTTGATTACCTTTATGAATCGAAGATTCTGACTCTTGCGTGCTATAATAGGTCGATGGATTCCTGAAGCATGTGTATGGACATAACTGGACTAGAAGAATTTCATTCCTCTTGTCTAGTTTCGGGAAACTCGAATGTTTCCATCCTTCTCACTTTTGTACTCTGGAAAACTAATTTAGGTCTTCCGTTGACTTAAATTATCAAGCTACATGTCTTGACGAGATATGGATTCCATGATGATTTTGGCTTCTAGCCAAAATCAAGAGTCAGTTTCCGTTTCTGCGCAGGTCTTTTATCTATTCAGAAATAACCTTTATATTTTGAACCTTTGAGATTAGTTTTGACCTTAAGGGATTTTGAACAACAATTTGAAATACTCTCAGTCGCTAGAGAGTTTGTCGTGCTCAATCGGGGTTGATGTGAACAATACGAGTAATCCAAGACAAGCAAGAGGAATAGTAAAGAACAATCAAGAATAGAACACAGAGATTTACGTGGTTCGGTTTGTGAGACCTACTCCACGGCGACAACGGCGCGATGATTTCCACTATGCTAAGCAAACAAGTTTACACAAGAGATTCGTGAGATTGTGCTTGCTGATATCTCCTTAGGGTTTAGTTTATATAGCCACTAAACCCTAATCCCACCGCCTCACCGTGTCTCTACAACCGACTCTCTACAACCGACTCTCTCAACAACCGACTCTCTCAACAACCGACATTATACACGGATAACACTAATCACCGACATAAGCCTAGCTTTCGCATCCTAGCTCTGTCTCGGAGTCCCGCTCTGCCTCACAGCCCTGCTTCGCATACCAGCTCTGTCTCAGTAATCAGCTCTGCTAATGGTCCAAAATTCGACTCCGAGACCTTGTAAGAGGGTTGGCAGGTCGTTAACCAGGTTCGATACCAATCCATATTCGAGTCACTTCTAACAATTCTCCACCTTGACTTGAATATGCCCTCTTCACTTAAATCTGCCACCATCATAGCTCAGCGCCTCTGAGCCATCGTCGCTCCAGCCCTGCAAGGGCTAACATCTGGAAAACCCAATCAAGTCTAAGCAATGCTTAAGCTTGAAAGTTGTAACTGCCTTGATCAGCATATCCGCTGGATTCTCTGCCGTAGAAACCTTCTTCATCGTGATCTTCCCTTGTTCAATCACGTCCTTGGTAAAGTGATACCTGATGTCAATGTGTTTAGTTTTCTCGTGGTACATTTGGTTTTTGGTCAAATGAATAGCACTCTGGTTGTCGCACTAGACCTCTATCACCTCCTGCTTCAGACCCAAATCCCGAACTAAATCACTTAGCCATATTGCCTCCTTCACCGCCTCTGTAGCTGCCATGTATTTTGCTTCCGTTGTAGACAGCTACCACCGACTACAGCATTGCTCTCCAACTAATGACACTCCCGCAGAGTGTGAACGTATAGCACGTCAGCGACCTCTTCCTATCAAGATCCCCCGAAATATCCGAATCTACAAATCCAACTGTCGAACCAGAATGTCAGCCCTTCTATCGTAAACAAAACCAAGCTCCGTAGTTCCTCCTAGATACCGCAGTATCCATTTCACAGCCTTCCAATGACCTTTCCCAGGTCAGCCCATGTATCTGCTTACTACACTAACAGTATGTGAAATATCAGGCCTTGTGCACACCATAGCATACACAATTCTACCTACTGCATTTGCATAAGGCACCCGCGATATGTACTCCATCTCGTCATCAGTTGTTGGTGACAGTTCCCCCGAAAGCTTGAAGCGTGTTACCAATGGAGTACTGACAGGTTTTGCCTCATTCATACCAAAACTTTCCAACACTTTCTCGATGAATGTTTTCTGAGACAAGAACAGTTTCCCAGCAGATCTGTCTCTCCGTATCTCCATACCCAATATCTTCCTTGAGGCACCCAAGTCTTTCATCTCAAACTCACCCTTTAACTGACCCTTTAACATGTGGATTTCCGACATATCCTTGCGAGCTATCAGCATGTCATCCACATACAGCAGTAGATACACATTAGAACCATCTGATAGTTTCCTGTGGTACACACAACTACCATACCTACTTCTGTCATAGCTGTTTTAACCATAAACGTGTCAAAACGCTTATACCACAACTACCATACCTACTGTTTCAGTCCATACAAAGACTTCTTCAGCAAACAAACCTGGTCTTCTTTCTCAAGAATCTCAAACCCCTCTGGCTGACGCATATAGATTTGTTCCTCCAGCTTTCCATGTAAGAACGCAGTCTTAACATCAAGCTGCTCCAACTCCATATCATACAAAGCAACCATAACAAGTATCACTCTAATAGATATTGTTTAACAATAGGAGAAAATACCTCATTGAATTCTATACCTCATTGAACATGTCTGATGTCTGTTATAGTCCTCACAACACCATCGTGCATCTTGATCTGAACAATACCAATTCCAACCACCTTAAAAGGAGCGTCGTTTCCCATTAACACCTTACCGCCATTAATGACTGTGTAAGTAGAAAACCATTCCTTATGAGGACATACATGATATGTAAAACTAGTATCCAAAATCCACCTATCTTCTGCGAAGCAGGCATTGATCGCCAGAACTATAGCTTCATCAGATTCTTTAGTGATTGCCAACACACTACCATCATCTTCTTTGATGACTGCTGCCTCTGCTGGCTTCTTCCTAAGCTCAGGACAATTCCTTTTGAAGTGCCCCTCCTTCTTACAGTTAAAGCATCTGTACTTTTTAGGTTTCGATTTAGACCGTTAACGACCCTTCCCATCGACCACATTCTGCGACCTTCCCCTTACCACCAAACCATCACCTGAGCTGCTTTCTTCCATTGACCTCTGTCTCAACTCCTTCGAATTCAATGCTGCTTTAACATCCTCAAAGGTTGTAGTTGTTTTTCCAGACATAAAAGAATCAACAAAGCTCTCATATGATGGTCGCAGGGATGCAAGCAATAGTAAGGCCTTATTTTCTTCTTCGAATTTGACATCTATGTTTGCTAAATCTAAGAATACTCGGTTGAGTTCATTCATATGGTCTTTCAGCGATTTCCCTTCTAACATCTGTAAACTAAATAATTTCTTCTTTAGATACAAACGATTAGTTAGAGATTTCGTCATATACCTTGTCTCCAGCTTACTCCATAGCCCATCGGCTATAGTTTCTGTCGCTACTTCCCACAAGACCTCATTGCTCAAACAGAGTAGAATCTGATCATGAGCTCTCTCCATGAGATCTTCCTTCTCTGATTCTGAAAGTGATTCAGCGAGTGCTACCTTCCCATTGAACGTCTTCAACAGACCCTATTGGACTAATACTGATGCATAAAATGTCCAGACATTGACTAACGTCTGAAGAGTCAAAGATCGGACCAGAAGTCTCTCAGGACAGCTCGGCTTGAGGCAGCAAGATAGTTAAAACCCCTGATGGTCCACTACACATTCCCACAACTGAGAGGTCGGCCAGAAGAAACCATCTCTACACAAAACGCCCTTGGCATGGATAGATTAGCCCTAGGATCTCTAAAGGAATAAGGAGGGTCTCCACAGGTTCGGCCCATATCTTACGCACAGAACTAGGAAGATATCAGCGATGCGCAACCTAATGACTTAATTCCGGACTTTCCAGAAAGATCTCAGTCGGTTACACATCTTGAAGTGTTTAAGCCCGGTTGGACTCCACGTATCTAAAGGAAGAAATTCTCCTTTAGAGTCTATCACTCCGAGATATCAACGAAGTATCCTTGAACTTAGGAACTTTCACTTATCAGAGATCCGGGATAGACTCGAAGAGAAAACCTAGATACGCAAAAGAGGTAACTTCTATTACGGTCGGCCACCGCCTCACCACCGCCACTAAGGACAGTCGGCCTACCTTCGCCTATGAAAGGCCCCCCACATTGTCCTTCAAAGGACACGACCTCCAGAGGGAAAAATAGACTCTTTCTCTAAGACACGATCTCTATACCCAGAAAGATCACCCCAAACTCAGAGTTCTCATAACTCTCCCCCAAAAAGATCAATTAATATTCATTCTTTTACTGCAAAGAGCACCCTGACTGGCTTGAGCGTCGGAGCGGTTTTCAAACCCTTTGCAGGTTTTCCCCCCTCGGGAACAGACGAACAGGAGTGAGGAGCGGACGAATAGGAGACGGAATCAGGAGTTGGAGCAAGGAGTCAGGAGCTGGAGCAAAAAGCAGGGAGCAGAGAAGCGGAGCAAAGGAGCGTAGCAGAGCAGAGAAGCAGAGCTGAACAGATGAATCTTACCGCTTTAAACAGAATATTCCATCATAACAGAGGTTTTCATGCATCAACTCCCTTTTTCATGCTGATTAACCGGGAGCCAATTTTCGACATCAGCATTTGGGGCTAGAAGAAGGGGATCTCTCCAGCAAATCACCACATTCGGTAACTCGAATCCTACTCAATACTTCTTCAGAACTAATCATCTTTTCTTAAAAGACCTTCAGGCAGAAATGGCCGCAGAAAAACGAACACCCGGTGAGAACCGAGAAGGATCTTTATACTTCATAATGATCTCAGGAGCTTTCGAGCGGCTTAAGGTTGAAAGAAGGAAACAAGAAGAGAGAATGACGAAACTTCAGAGCGACCTAGACGTAACAGAAGCTAGGTTGAAATCCTTGCTGGGTGAAAATCCTAGAACAGCAGACGACCTGAGGGGCCCCACATTCTCTGGAATAGGATCTCTCTCAGAAACAAGAAACTTTACAAATCTCACCCAAGCTCTCCTCGACGCGTTCGGAAAGCCCTCCGACGAAAGGGCCGCCAACTTAAGTCAAAAAAGCCAGAGTGGTAGCCAAGGAGCTCGAGACACGACCCTAGCAGTAACAACAATCAGGCGCTTGACAGTACTGGCGAAAGAGCTCGGCGAAATATCAAAAACTCTGGTGAAAATATTCACCGAGGCGGAAACGGAATCCGAATCTGAGGGCGAAGAAAGTGTCAACGTCATAGCTGGAGGGCCAACTCATGCAGAGGACAGAAGGAACAAACGACGAGGGAAAAATCCGGAGGTCACCACAGTACGAGACGAGTACGAGACGAACAGGGACGGAACCAGAACTTTTGTTTGGGAGGGGCCGAACCATTCTAGTCATTGACACTTTTGAGAAATTAAACTAACAATTTCATTCAAAATTACCACCTAAAAATATCTAAGAAGTTATAAAGATTAAACACTAATACAAAAATGACACAGGAGTACAAAATCAAAATGGAACACGAAGCTAATTCAAATGTCCAAAATCATCTATGATCATTCTAGGCTAAACTTTTGAACAATTTTTGTTTTCAATGTACAAAAACAAAGAATTTATAAGAAAATTATCATTCATTTTGTTGCATAGCCTTGTTTTAACTATGTGCATAGATGAGAAAGTGTTACACTAGAAATACGAAGAGTTAGCCCAAGCTCAATTAGAAGATGAAAGTCTTTCTGCTACGTCAACATTTTTTCTCTTAAAATTTTGATCGATTGTAGAAGATTTCCTAAACTGTAAATTAACAAATGTCATACGTACGAATGCTACATGTACAATAAAAGGTAAGAAAAATAAATAGACTAATAAAATAAACTAACTTTTTTCACTTTTGAATCGTTCTTAATGATTCGATTACTCTTTCTAGCTGTTTGAATCTTTATACTTAATTATAACAATTATTTTATAACATAGTGTAGATGTTACAATAAAAGTAACAAAATCAGAATTTAGGACCATTATAGATGGGTAGCAGTATAGGAATTGGTTGTAGAAATGAAAGTATAACATCATATCACTCATTAGGCGGGATAGCAGGGTTGGAATTGTTGGCGGTGGTAATTAGAGTAGGTCAGTTTGTGGTGGGTAACACTTGAAATTAGAATTGGTTCTTAGGTTGGTTATTGTTTAAAGGGGGCCACTATACTTTAAAAGGTCAAAATACGGAGCCCTTACTACTTAATAAGTGGAGAAAGACAAAGGGCCAGGGGGGCCAGGGCCACTCCTGGCCCTATAGTAGATACGTCCCTGGAGACGAAGCCACACCTCCGATAATATTCACTAATGATGACCTGAGGGGAGTAATCACGCCTCACGCAGACCCCCCTAGTGATAACAGCGTTGGTTGCCAATCAAAGAATAGGGCGTATCCTGGTTGACACGGGAAGCTCCACAGAGATCATAAGCCGGGCATGCCTCTAAAAACTCCAAGTGGGAACACATCACACCGAGACTTATGATCATTACTTGACAGGTTTCGGCGGAGATCGACTACGAGCAAGGGGAAAGGTCACTTTACCCATACTCGTCGGAGAGGGAACGACCAGCCGAGCACTAATGATGGAGTTCGTGATCATCGACGAACTACACGCATACAACATTATCCTGGGAAGGAACTTCTTGATGGAATCACGAGCTGTGATCTCTCTGAACCACCTAACCCTGAAATTCCCAATTCCGAACGAACCTGGTGGGAACCATAAAAGGAGATCAAGCGGCGGTCAGGGAATGTTACGCCAATTCAGCTCGACACTGTCGACGGCCAGCAGTGGTTCCCACCCTTCCAAGAACTGGAAAAATCACTAACTTCGACCACACCGTAAACATGAAGGAATAGCGCCGCCAAGGTCAGTATTGCTCACAGAGTAATATATATATATATTATTTACGCAAAAAAGATCACCCAAAACTCAGAGTTCTCATAAGTCGCCCCCCAAAAGGATCAATCAATATTCATTCTTTTACTGCAAAGAGCACCCTGACTGGCTTGAGCGTCGGAGCGGTTTTCGAACCCTTTGCAGGTTTCCCCCCTCGGGAACAGACGAACAGAAGCGAGGAACAGACGAATAGGAGCAAGGAATCAGGAGTTGGAGCAAGGAGTCAGGAGCTGGAGCAAGAAGCAGGGAGCAGAGAAGCGGAGCAAAGGAGCGGAGCAGAGCAGAGAAGCAGATCTGAACAGAGGAATCTTACTCCTCCAAACAGAATATTCCATCATAACGGAGGCTGTCATGCATCAACTCCCTTTTTCATGCTGATTTAACCGGGAGCCAATTTTTGACATCAGCAAATACTGCTCGCATCTTAATATTCCAATGATTAAAATCGTTACTTCCATCGAACTTTTCTATCTCGTATTTCGCCATCACAGAAACCTCAAAGACTTAGCTCTGATACCAGTTTATTGTGCCCAATTGAGGCTGATGTGAACAACACGAGCAATCCAAGACAAGCATTAGGAATAGTAAAAACCAATCAAGAATAAAACACAGAGATTTACGTGGTTCGGTTGGTGAGACCTACTCAATGACGACAACGACGCAATGCTTTTCACTATGATAAACAAACAAGTTTACACAAGAGATTCGTGAGCTTGTGCTTGCTGATATCTCCTTAGGGTTTAGTTTATATAGCCACTAAACCTTAATCCCACCGCCTCACCGCCTCACCGTCTCTCTACAACTGACTCTCTTTACAACCGACATTATACATGGATAACACTAATCACCGACATAAGTCTAGCTTCCGCATCCCAGCTCTGTCTCGGAATCCAGCTCTGCCTCACAGCCCTGCTTCGCATACAAGCTTCTTTTCAGTAATCAACTCCGCTAATGGGTCCAAAATTCGACGCCGAGACCTTGTAGGCGGGTTGGCGGGTCGTAAACCGGGTTCGATACCAATCCATATTCGAGTCACTTCTAACAATTCTCCACCTTGACTTAAATATGCTCATTTTGACTTAAATCTGCCACCATCATAGCTCAGCGCTTCTGAGCCATCGTCGCTCCAGCCCTGCTAGGGCTAACATCTGGAAAACCCAATCAAGTCTAAGCAATGCTTAGACTAGAAAGTTGTAACTGCCTTGATCAGGATATCCACAGGATTCTCTGCCGTAAAAACCTTCTTCATCGTGATCTTCCCTTGTTCAATCACGTCCTTCATAAAGTGATACCTGACGTCAATGTCTTTAGTTCGCTCGTGGTACATTTAATTTTTGGTCAAATGAATAGCACTCTGGTTGTCGCGGTAGACCTCTATCACCTCCTGCTTCAGGCCCAAATCCCGAACTAAACCACTCAGCCATATTGCCTCCTTCACCGCCTCTGTAGCTGCCATGTATTCTACTTCCGTTGTAGACAACGCTACCACCGACTGCAGCCTTGTTCTTCAACTAATGGCACTCCCACAGAGTGTGAACGTATAGCCCGTCAGCGACCTCTTCCTCTCAAGATCCCCTGAAAAATACGAATCTACAAATCCAACTACCGAACCAGAAGTGTCAGCCCTTCTGTCGTAAACCAAACCAAGCTCCGCAGTTCCTCCCAAATACCGCAGTATCCATTTCACAGCCTGCCAATGACCTTTCCCAGGTCTGCCCATGTATCTGCTTATTACACTAACAGTATGTGAAATATAAGGCACCCGAGACAAGTACTCTGTCTCGTCATCAGTTGTTGGTGACAGTTCCCCCGAAAGCTTGAAGCGTGCTGCCAATGGAGTACTGACAGGTTTTGCCTCAGTCATACCAAAACTTTCCAACACGTTCTCGATGTATGTTTTTCAGAGACAATAACAGTTTCCAGCAGATCTATCTCTCCGTATCTCTATACCCAATATCTTCCTTGAGGCACCCAAGTCTTTCATCTAAAACTCACCCTTTAACTGACCCTTTAACATGTGGATTTCCGACATATCCTTGCAAGCTATCAGCATGTCATCTACATACAGGATTAGATACACATAAGAATCGTCCGATAGTTTCCTGTGGTACACACAACTATCATACCTACTTCTGTCATAGTCGTTTTTAACCATAAACGTGTCAAAATGCTTATACCATTGCCAAGGAGACTGTTTCAGTCCATACAAAGACTTGTTCAGCAAACAAATCTGGTCTTCTTTCCCGAGAATCTCAAACCTCTCTGGCTGACGCATACCGGGTTGTAAACCGGGTTCGATACCAATCCATATTTGAGTCACTTCTAACAGAGTTCTCCTGCGAATTAACATTCGCTTTAGTGCGGTAGGTTTTTAAGATCACATCTTTACCTCTTCCTTTTCCGAGGAACCGCGGTTTACTGTCTTTCAACAGTTTTGTTACTCTTGGTCGAATTTAATCGGCCTGTGCAATTTTCATAATTGTTCTTCATGACTCTTCATGATTTTTCTCATGGTCGAATTAATTCGACTTGTACTTTTGTCCCACTTATTCTTGTAACAATTAGTACTTTTCTCCAGAAGACTAGGTATGCTAATTACTATAAAAATACTATAATAAGCAACCAACACTTTGTTCTCTTGATAGTTTGTGAAAAAAGCCCAAATTTCTTCTAAAGAAATTGTGTCAGATTTTAGCTAATTTTTGTATCCTTGTACAATACTTTTACACAAGCTTAGCTTTAGACGGTGTAGGTTAAGTGTGAAAACAATTGTTTTCTAGAATATATCCCAAAATATTCGGAAGACTTGGCTTAAACCCATCATTAATCGAATTATGCATAGCAGTGTTCGATTACTCCCACTGAATCCACCATCCCTCAGATGTGTTTCATGGAGCGAGTTGTGAAACGTTTTCTCAAATCCTTTGATAGTTATCAAGTGTTTGACTCAAGTTTTCACCACTCTAATCTAATCGGATGGTTTAAACTCTCTTGTCAAAGTGATTCTTTACTTCGGTTTGTACTTTGTTTGAACGTTTCAAACATTCCGACTTACACTTTTTGATTTGTACGTTTCCATACTTCATGAAGTTGTCAGAGTACGTATTGAAGTTTCTCTCATTTAGCTTCTGCAAGTAAACTTATAGGTCTGCATAACACCGTATGAGTCCTACTAGATTACTAGTCTCTATGCCTTTTGAAAAGGGTGACTTTGTCAATTAGTCCTTAAGACCCAATTGACAATGCTGAAGTTAATGACTTTGAATCTCTTGATGTCAGCCATTATCAATGTTAACTTTTAGTTAATTTACCACTTGTTTAAAACATCAGATGTTACTAGAAGAACAAAATAATCATTATTAAGTTCTAAGCTAGATCAGTGTCTAAAAGAAGATTTCGATCCCTTTCATCATCCCTAAATTACTGCTTCTGCTCCCTCTTGGATCTTTACTCCTTTTAGTCAAGTATGTGATTCCCTTAAGCTCCCATTGAGCCGCTCATCTGGTATTAAATACCTGATGAAGGAATTCTATGATACTTGTTTAACTTTGTTAACAAGAATACTGGAATCGGAATTCAAAATTCCATTCCCTTTGTCCTCCAAGTGCTAAGGGTAGTTTCCTTTTAAATGGTCTAGCCATTGTTTGGAAACTTTCACAGTAATGAGGAATACTCTTGATCATGTACTCAGCAACTGCTTGCCTTTTCTTTGATCAAATGTTATTCTTATCTGACTGCCCTTTGCCCCTTTTTTGAATCTAAAGAAACACTTTCTTAGATTCCTTTTATCAAATCTCAAGAACCTTTCCCAGATTTGATATTCCCGTGTGTTCTGCTCAGTTGTTCGTAACAATCTGCGTGACTCATCTAAAGTCTTATCTATCTTTGTTCAATCGACATTGAATTGGGTGATAGATGAATTCTGTTGTCTTCCATTATGATGACTTTCAGATTGCCTTGGAGGTCTCGTACCTCTCTAGTTAGATATTACCTGAATCAGCCACTGCTGAAGTTTGACCATTCCCAACCATCACCTGATCTGGAGTAGCAATATCAGAACGAGATACAATTGAAGAAACATCAGAAGTGATGGGGCTATTAGCTCCAGAGTCCATGTACCAGTAAGGGTCAGAGGAGAAATTTTCAAGTCCAAGAGCAGCAAAAGATTGAGCCATCTCAGATGATCGAGTCAGATCGAAACATTGATGAGCTGAATAACCTGTTCGTCCACAATATTGACAGATAACAACTTGTCTGTCTGGTTGAGGTCCAAGAACAGAGGAAAATCCACCATAACCACCACGATGATTAGCCGCACGAGCACCATTGATGGGCCTAAAAAGTTTCCTAAATAGGTCTACACCCGCAAGTGCACGGGTGTCAAGTTGTAAATTCCGGTAAGACCTGTTCTCTCCTCGGAGACTAAGTCAAACTCAAATTCTAACCTTAAAACTATGATGACTTCAAAAAGTGGTTTGATTGGTAATATGATTCCAAATAAAAAAAAATAGCAAGTAAACTTTAAATAACACTTAAGTTGATATTCAGAAAAGGGGAACCTAGGGTTTTCGAATCCATCCATATAATCAATTCTAAATAAGAGGTATTTGCATTAGTTAATCAATTTTCTATTAAACTCGGGTTTTATAACATTAATGGTATAAAATCCGGAATATATCATCGTTTAAAAGCAATAAGAATTCAAAATATAGGAAATTCGTTCAAAGAATTGATTAACTCACATATAAATCGTATTAGTAAAACTAATTATTATGGACTTCATCTAAAACCTTAGATATAAAACTTAGTTACTCATGGCAAAGATAGTAAAATTCAGAAAATAAAGTAAGAAGCAAAGGGAAGAAGAAAACATAACTTTTATTCTTGCTGGAAATAGTTTCCTTCTGATTTTCCTGTCTGCAACCAAACGCACCCTTCCGGAAAATGATTTTCTATCTTTTGGAAAATATTTTTCCTGTGGAAAGTTATTTTCCACTCTCTTTTCTCGTCTTCTCCAACTCTCTTTCTCTCTCTAACTTTCTGATTTTCTCTCTCTTTCTTCCATAACTCTCTGTAATCTCTTTCTCTTTAAGTATTCTATCTCTCTCTCACCAAGAAAACAGAAACAAAAAGAAAATAAAAAACAGAATGAAGATTATATTTTATCAAAACCGAATCTTTCTGTCTCTCTCTTTCTAACTCTGTAACATCAATCTCCCTACAATCTCTCTCTCTTTCTCTGTAATCTCTTTCTCTCTCACTAAGGAACAGAAATAAAAAGAAAAAAGAAACGAAAATGAGTGATGATGGTGATCTTTTCTCCCTCTCTGTTCTGTCCTCTAAACCGTCATGCCCCTTCTCTGTTCTTCTTTTTCTCCTTTCTAGACCCAAAAATAACAAATCGAATCCTCCCAAATCCAAATCCGAGATATACTCGCCAGCCCTCTCTATCCCTTCCTCTCTCTCTCTACTGTTCTATCTTCTAAAACCTGATCTCCCCCCAAATCCGTCCCCTCTTCTCTCTCTGCTTTTTGAGAGACGATGAGGGAGGGAGAGAGAATCAGGTACACGGTTTTGGCTGATAAAAAAAAGAAGATTTTGTGCCTCTTCTCTCTCGATCTGGGTATAAATCTGAGATGGTCTACCAGAGCTGTGCGCTCGGATGCAAAGAAGTGTGGACTCGTGAAGGCACCCGGTATACACTATGAGTGCCCGAATACATCCCGCATGGTTTCCCAGCCATGTGATCTGATTCCTCTTTCCGCGCCATGTGTCACTGGCGGCTCATGTTAACATTTGCCCGACTGGTTCTGACTCGAACTTTGACTTCGCCTAAATTGTTCGTCCGGACTCCGATTTGATTTCCGTTTTCACCTACAGATCCGTCTTTGACTCTTCTTTCATCCGAGTATCAACATAAACCAAACAACCAGACGATCATAACCTCTAATTGACCAAAATTCCCTCAAGTGTGTCTTTCTCCCGATTTTATCCGTTTTCCACATTAAACTCCATAAAGACAGTTGACAAAGAAAATCAAACAAATCATCAGAGTAACCGCTCGAACTGGACTAACTAACCCGAGTTAAGAGATTCAGATGGGACATTTTCATGTCTCATCAAACATCCCCAAACTTAGATTTTGCTAGTCCCTGAGCAAAACAGAAAAATACCACTAAACCCAATTCACCACTTTCGTAGGGAATCACGATTGCACTTAGCCCGTGCAACAAGCCGTTAAACCTCTAGGTTACCCAAGAGGACAAGTTTTGTCTCGTGAGGGTTTGCAGTGAATATACCCACAAAATTCAAAAATCAAAAATGCAAAAGGGTCTAAATATGATGTGGATTGAAAATGTTCATCCGGTAGATTTTCGAAAGTTAATGGATAAGAAATCCAAGTCGGCCAAACCATACAAACGTTAAAAATCCCTTCACTAGTAATCAAGACCTAAAGTGCACGTGACCAGCCAATATGAGTATCATTTCGGTTCAGAATAGACAAGACTTTTGTTACTTTCTCGATACATTTCGCCTCGACTACTGCCTCACGGTCATACACTCAAAAATCAAAGTCACTCAAGAATGATTCACTCTATGTGTTAGTATGAATATGAAGGAAAACGCAACACATGAAAAAGACGGACTAAAATTTTGTGGACGACTGATCTTAAAGAAGGAAACAACCACTAATATGGAATGGGGAAGCTAACCAACTCTTCTCACCTGATCTACTATCTAACAATGCTTCCTAGAGGTCGATAGACACTAATGAGGATGTGACTAGAACTCTTGAGAACTCGACGTCTTCAAATCTTCAATAACTAATTCAAGGGATAAACACTTAAACAAAACTACACAAACACTTTTTTCTTTGATTTTTCAACTTTTTTTTTTTGATACTAACTCTGGTAATAAAACTCAAAATACATTACATACTTTCTTCACATTATTCTTTCCTTGGGTATCTTTTATTTTGCTTCATGCCTTATTCTTAGGGTTCTAAATAATGGATGAGTTTTCTATCTTCCTCTAGTTGACATTGTTTTCAAGTTTCCAGACTACAAGAGAAAGGTTTACTTCCTGATGACATCCCTAGTGGTTGTAAAATTTGAACTCAAGAGATCAACTGAGTTCTAATGAACATTGCGAGGTTGAGTAGCTCTTCATTCTACTCAGAATTAGCTCAGAAGAGATCACTCAAAACAAAAAGAAAAGCTCACAATCTCACATGGGTTAAGTCTCCACTAATGATCGATTAAGTTCTCTTAGAAAAGTCAACTCTTCACCTATCTAACACTCACATGGCTAGTGCACAGACAACTTTAAGACTCGAAATTCGTGGAAAAACCTTTAGCAAAAGCATAGTACAACCAACTAGACCTATAACTATTAACAAGCAAAAATAACTAGACTCACGTTTCAATCCAAAAATTAAAAATTTTGAACCCTTTTGAATTTTTGAAATAAGAACTAAAAATTCAATCCCTCATCCCCAAACTTAAACCGAACATTGTCCTCAATGTTCTGAAGACTATGCAAAATAACAGGATTGGGGAAAGATGTTACCAGATTCAGAAGTCCTATGCATGGGTTGCCTCCCAGAAAGCGCTAAGTTTAACGTCTTCAGCCAGACGAAATTTGTCATAGCGGATCAGTTTGGATAGACAAGATCTTCGATAGGAACGTCCTCTGTGTCGGTCAACATCTCTAAAAATGGTTTAAGTCGTTGTCCATTCACTTTGAACACACTACCATTTTTGTCTTCAATGTCGACCGCGCCATAAGGATACACAAACTTGACCGTGAAAGGTCCTGACCATCTAAAACGGAGTTTACAATGAAATAAATGCAAACGTGTGTTATATAATAAAACTTTCTGACCCGATGAAAATGTTTTTTTTTAAAAAAAAATTATCATGCAACATTTTCATCTTATGTTTATATAACCTAGCATTCTCATATGCATCATTTATCAACTCTTCAACCTCACTGAGTTGCAACTTTCTCTCTCTACCCGCCTTGTCAAGCGAAAAATTCAATTGCTTGATAGCCCAATTATGCTCTATGCTCTAACTCAACGGGTAAGTGGCATGCTCTGCCATACACTAGTCTATATGGAGACATTCCAATAGGGGTCTTAAACGTTATACGGTAGGCCCATAGTGCATCGGTTAGTCGTAAAGACCAATCCTTCTTATTGGTGTTAACCGTTTTCTCCAGAATGCGTTTAATCTCTCTATTCGATACCTCGACTTGACCACTAGTCTGTGGATGATATGGGGTAGACACTTTATGGGTAATACCATATTTACTCATTAAAAGCTCAAATTGCCTATTACAAAAGTGTGTGCTCCCATCACTAATAATTGCCCGCGGTGTACCAAAACGTGAAAGTATGTTTTCCTTTAAGAAAGTGATCACAACTTTGTGATCATACGTTTGGCAAGCAACCGCCTCTAACCACTTAGACACATAGTCAACTGCCACTACAATGTACAGATTTCCAAATGAATTTGGGAAGTGACCCATGAAATCGATGCCCCACACATCGAAGACCTCAACTACCAAAATAGGATTAAGGGGCATTATGTTCCTACGTGAAATGCTTCCCAACTTTTGGCATCGTTCACATGCCAAACAATATGCATGGGTATCCTTAAATATAGATGGCCAGTCAAAACCACATTGTAGAATTTTGGCAGCCGTCTTTTTACTACTAAAATGCCCTCCACATGCATGATCATGACAAAAGAAAATGATTTTCGATTGTTCACATCTCCTAATGATCTGGTCGGGACAATACTTGAATAAGTATGGGTCGTCCCAGAAGAACCTCACGATCTTGCTTGGTCTAGTATTTGGGTATTTGACCAGTAGCAAGATAGTTCACTATATCAGCAAACCAAGGTAATTGGGAGACACTAAAGAGTTGCTCATCAGGAAAGCTCTTTCTCATGGGTAACTTGTCTTTTACAGACTCGACTACAAGTCTAGACAAGTGGTCTGCTACTAAATTTTCGGAACCCTTTTTGTCCCGAATCTCTATGTTAAATTCCTGTAGCAGCAGTATCCATCTAATCAGCCTAGGTTTTGCATCCTTTTTAGAAAGGAAATATTTTAATGCAGCATGATCAGAAAATATAATGACCTTAGACCCAACGAGATATGATCTGAACTTCTCTAGGACATACACTACAGCTAACAACTCTTTTTCAGTGGTAGAGTAGTTTAGCTGTGCATCGTTCAACGTCTTGTTGTCATAGTATATAACGTGAAGAAGTTTATTGTCACGTTGACCTAACACGACTCCAATGCCATAATTAGATGCATTGCACATGATCTCAAATGGAGTACTCCAGTTGGGAGGTTAGACAATAGGGGTGGAAGTAAGCTTAAGTTTAAGTTTTCAAAGGCTTCTAAGCAAGGACCATCAAAGACAAATTTGTTCTCTTTTGCCAAAAGATTACAAAGCGGTCTAGATATCTTGCTGAAATCTTTGATAAACCGTTGATAAAATCCAGCATGTCCTAAGAACGATCGAATTTGTTTGACCGTGCTAGGGACTGAGAGGCTTTTTATCCACTCAACTTTTGCTTTATCTACTTCAATGCCCTTTTCAGAAATGACATGCCCTAAGACTATTCCTGAGCGAACCACAAAGTGACATTTCTCCCAATTAAGAACTAAGTTCTTCTCTTTGCATCGAACCAACACGAGTGTGAGGTGATGTAAACACTGATCAAATGATGAGCCAAAGACTGAAAATCATCCATAAAGAACTCGAGAAACCTCTCTACCATATCTGAAAATATGCTCATCATACATCGTTGAAAAGTGGCGGGTGCATTACACAACCCAAAAGGCATCCGTCGATAAGCATAAGTTCCAAATGGACAGGTAAAAGTGGTTTTCTCTTGGTCTTCAGGGGCTTTTGGGATCTGATTATACCCAGAATAGCCATCTAAGAAACAGTAGTAGCTATCCCCAGCTAGTCACTCTAACATCTGATCAATGAAAATAAGGGGAAAATGGTCTTTCCTCGTGACCGTGTTCAATTTCCTGTAGTCAACACAAACACGCCACCCAGTGGTCATCCTGGTGGGTTTAACTCATTTGACTCGTTCTTGACTACAGTAATGCCTGATTTCTTGGGTACAGTTTGAACATGACTGACCCAAGTACTATCTGAAATAGGGTATATGATACCCGCACCTAATAATTTCAGGACTTCAGCTCTAACAACCTCCTTCATGTGAGGGTTAAGTCGACGTTGCATTTCCCTTGACGGTTTAGCATCTTCCGCTAGATAGATATTGTGCATGCAAACAGAAAGACTTATACCCTTTAAATCAGCTATTGACCACCCTAAGGCCTCTTTGTGGTTTCTAAGGACATCTAGCAGTCTACTCTCCTGTTCTTTTTCTAACTCAGAAGCAATAATGACAGGTAGAGTTTCAGACGGGCCTAGAAACGAATACTTTAAGTTGATGGGCCTAAAAGGTTACCCTAAAAGGTCGCCACCCGCAAGTATACGGGCGTCAAGTAATAACCCGGTAAGACCGGGATCGATCCACGAAGATAGGAAGGTAATAAGAATATCGAGAAAGTCTAGCCCACCGGTCTAGGTGTCAACAACTCATACTAAAATGAAAAGATGATAATTGGGGTTTTGATTGGTTTATAATAAATAAACAAATAAAACGATCTAATCTAAAGTGAGAGGTGAGAGAGATTTGGGAAAAATGATCGGGCAAGAATAAAGTGAGGTTACTTCGATCCACAAAATCGATAGTGACTATTACTAATAATCAATAAGCATGAAAAGTTAGTTAACTTCACCCATTTACTTGGATTGGTCAACGAACTCTTTGTATAACTCAGATTCTAGTCCATGAACGGTCTAAAAACCCGGAAGATTTTATCATTAAAAGCATTAAAACTCATTTGTCACATCAAAACATGTTTCACGAGTATCCGAATACAAAAGCTAGCTAGACATGGTGGAGCACATAATAAACGAGAAGAAAATAAAGAAAGACATGAGTTAAGGTGAAAATTTCCCTATTTCGATGATGGTGCGAGGCTAGGATTGACGGAATGAATGGTTCATTAAGTGCTGTCGATCTCCCCCTAGCGATGTCTTGATTTCCCCTCAACAATGCAGATTTGGTGTCCCCTTAGTAAAACCAGGGTTCCCCTTAGCAGATATGTCTTCTTCTTTCTCTTAACACTAAACCACCATGAAAGCTTGCTTGAAGCTTCCTCTCTGGCCAAGAAGATGGTCTTTTGGTTTAGGGCTTGAAAACCCGAGCAGCTGCTGGCCGACCAAGGTACAGTTGATGTTCCCGGTCACTTCCTGTCGCGGGAGCTGCTCTAATGGAGGCCCGAGCTGCTGCAAAGAGGAGTCCGAGCTGCTGTTCGTCCCTTTTCCCGAGCTGTTGTTCGTCCCTTGAATCCCGAGCTGGTGAAGACACAACCCGAGTAGAAGGAGACCCAAGTTGTTCTTTATCTCTGTTGCCGATTTGAAGCTGCTGTGAAAGTTCTCTCCGGCCAGAACTTTGATCCCGAGCTGCTTGTTTTCCCGGCCGGCCAAGCTATTGCCAGCGGCTTCTCTTCTCTCTCTCTCTCTCTAAACTCTCCTCCTAATTTCTTGATTCCCCCCTTAGAATAATCAAACCCTAGCTTTTTGATCATCAAACCCCCAAGTCTGATTTCCTCTTTCTTTTCTAAAGGCCCACACCTTTTCTTAATGGCCCAAAGACTAAAACTAGGTCACTTGACTTGGTCCAACTTCTTTGGCTTGGGTCAAACTAGGGGTGCTCATAAAACTTCTATTTGTCCCTTCTCTTTTAAGCTTCTGGGCTTGTCATTTAGAAATCAAGGGAGTGTCTGTAAGTTTATCTCTGCTTATAATTTGCAGAAATGACCAAAATGACCTTTCTCTTCTTTCTTCCATAACTTTTCCGTCCGAACTCCGATTTAACTTCCGTTTTCGCCGTCGGACTCACCATTGACTCCACTTTCCATCTAACCTATGATTTTCTCAAAATGACAAAAATACCCCTGATGCTCTTTCCTTCCGGTCTCTTCTACATGAGATGAAAATGTGATAAATATTCCGTTTTATTCCGAATTAAGCGTCAAACTCCAAATAAGGTACCTACCAAGAAAAACTTATAAATAATTAGAAATAAAATACGAAAAGAACTAACTCATCATAGTTAAGTGATCTAAATGTGGCATTTTAACGCCACATCATCAGGTAAGGGTTTCAATTCTAAGGAAGGTGGTTTGTCTGTGGATAGAGACAACTCTGGGATAGAAGGACCACTGGACTCGTAAGTAGATGATAGTTGATTTGTCTCTAACGTTGGGAAGTCAATTAGCTCTGACAAAATGAGGGGTTCAACTTTCGCTTTCCACTTATCAGTATCCAGTAGTGGGGTAGAATCCAGCAAAGCATTTACCTCATTGATACTTCCCTCCTCATCAAAGTCTAAGCCAAAATGAGCCAACAATGTTTCTAAAGGATCCTCGAATAAAGTTTCAGGTAAAGAATCCTGAACGAACATATCTATCAGATTCAACTCACTAAAATCATCAACATCATCACGGAAAAGTCCAGCTTTAAAGATGTTCATCTCTACAGTCATGTTTCCAAAAGACAATCTTAAGAGTCCACTCCTACAGTATATGACAACATCAGATGTAGCCAAGAATGGTCGTCCTAAAATGATGGGAATTTGACTTTGGGTATCACGAACTAGTTCGGTATCCAAGATGATGAAATCTACAGGAAAGATGAATTCACCAACTTTTATCAAAACATCTTCCACTATTCCACGTGGTCGCCTAATAGACCGATATGCCAACTGGAGAACTACAGAAGTGGGTTTTATTTCTCCTAAACCTAACTGTAAGTACACCGAGTAAGGAAGAAGGTTAACACTAGCACCTAGATCTAACAATGCTCGTTCGATCTCATGTTTCCCTATGGTGCATGGTAATGTAGGACTTCATGGGTCTTTGTACTAAAATGGAAGCGTTTGTTGGATAATAAAGCTCACTTGATTAGTCAAGAAGACTTACTTATGCACGTTCATCTTACGCTTTCTAGTACATATATCTTTAAGGAACTTAGCGTAAGCTGGGATCTGTTTAATAGCATGTAAGTCTCAATATTTCATCAGCCATATTGGGGAAATTCATAGTCCCACAAATTTAAATCCCTAACATGGTAGTAGGGATTCTCGTTCTCAACCCCACGGAAAACAGGGAGCATTTGAATAATGCTCGGCTTCAACTCAAATTGAGTCGTGCAGTGGGGTAACTGTATGCATGACGGTTGACACGTTCTAGTGGGATTCATATAATCCCTGAGTGTCTTGGTTTAGATTTTCACCCATAGTGTCACTCAAAGAGAGATTCGTTAAAAGATTACTTAAATGTGTTTCTTTAATGATGAAACGACCTCTCTTATCACGATATCTATTGGGCATAAACTAGAGCCCAATGACCAAGGATATTCGAACCAAAGAATCACTATGAGGAACCTATAGGAAAGCAAACACAATCAGGCTGACTCCACCAAGCAACCTAAACAAAATCTAGACGATATACAGGTTTGTCAGATTCACCCTACAAATCTAGACAGCTCCTACTTCGTAACAAAGCTTGAACTATAATGTTTATGAGGGTTACTCCGACCAAAACTACGGTCAAACAACTCCTGGAGACGACCAACGATGAACGTTGTGATAGCCGTCCAACCTGGTAATGTTTCCTCTTCTCGAGGCGACCTTATAAAGAGTTGAGGGAACTTTCCCTTTAGGAATGCCCAAATAAATATTAAGTCCCTGAATCGTTTCAAAGATCCTATGAGCTCGAGACCTTAGGGGCTAATGTCTAAATCAGATTTTAGCTTTTTAGGTGACGTTTAGGATCGTGAATGTTGTTACCTGTGTGGGCAAGAGAACGGTGATGAAATCCATCTCCTATCTTGTAACTGGGTTAGTGCCCTTACTAGAATGATTACACTAAACAGTCCGGTCACAGCAATTAGGCACACGAATTCACACAAATACCCACTGACAGGAGATTCGTGGGTGTTCAAGAAATTCACCTCCTGTTCAAGATGGCCGATGACCTTTGAGGACGACCCGGACCACTCTCCCCACGAGTGTTCCAACCCGAGGCTTCGTTTTGGTTTTCGGTTACAATTATGCCCTTTAAATTAGGGTCAAAACTTAAATCCAAAAATAAAATATAGAAAGTCTAAAGTCTCTCTCTCTCTCACAAAAAAAATACTAAAAATAAAATGTAAATTCTTCTTCTTGAGCTCCTCTCCTTGTTGCGCCTTCTCCTTTGCTCCTTAGTGTTCTACACCAAAAATGGAAAAGCAAGTCAAAGTGTCCATAAATAAAAACCTACCAAAAATAGAAATAAAATTAGATTAAATTCAAACTAAGTCCCGGCAGCGGCGCCAAAAACTTGATGGGCCTAAAAAGTTTCCTAAATAGGTCTACACCCGCAAGTGCACGGGTGTCAAGTTGTAAATTCCGGTAAGACCAGTTCGTTCCTCAGAGACTAAGTCAAACTCAAATTCTAACCTTAAAACTATTATGACTTCAAAAAGTGGTTTGATTAGTAATATGATTCAAAATAAAATAAAAAAAATAGCAAGTAAACTTTAAATAACACTTAAGTTGATATTCAGAAAAGGGGAACCTAGGGTTTTCGAATCCATACATATAATCAATTCTAAATATGAGGTATTTGCATTGGTTAATCAATTTTTTATTTAACTCGGGTTTTATAAAATTAATGGTATAAAATCCGGAATATATCATCGTTTAAAAGCAATAAGAATTCAAAATATAGGAAATTCGTTCTAAGAATTGATTAACTCACATATAAATCGTATTAGTAAAACTAATTATTATGGACTTCATCTAAAACCCTAGATATAAAACTTAGTTACTCATGGCAAAGATAGTAAAATTCAGAAAATAAAGTAAGGAGCAAAGGGAAGAAGAAAACATAACTTTTATTCTTGCTGGAAATGGTTTCCTTCTGATTTTCCTGTCTGCAACCAAACGCATCCTTCCGGAAAACGATTTTCTATCTTTTGGAAAATATTTTCCCTGTGGCTCTTTTCTCGTCTTCTCCAACTCTCTTTCTCTCTCTAACTTTCTGATTTTCTCTCTCTTTCTTCTATAACTCTCTGTAATCTCTTTCTCTTTAAGTATTCTATCTCTCTCTCACCAAGAAAACAGAAACAAAAAGAAAATCAAAAAATAGAATGAAGATTATATTTTATCAAAACCGAAACTTTCTGTCTCTCTCTCTCTCTCTCTAACTCTATAACATCATTCTCTCTATAATCTCTCTTTCTTCCTCTGTAATCTATTTTTCTCTCACTAAGAAACAGAAATAAAAAGAAAAAAGAAACGAAAATGAGTGATGATGGTGATCTTTTCTCCCTCTCTGTTCTGTCCTCTAAACCGTCATGCCCCTTCTCTGTTCTTATTTTTCTCCTTTCAAGACCCAAAAATAACAAATCGAATCCTCCCCAAATCCAAATCCGAGATAAACTCGCCAGCCCTCTCTATCCCTTCCTCTCTCTCTACTGTTCTATCTTCTAAAACCTGATCTCCCCCCAAATCTGTCCCCTCTTCTCTCTATGTTTTTGAAAGAAGATAAGGGAGGGAGAGAGAATCACTTACACGGTTTTGGCTGATAAAAAAAAGATTTTGTGCTTCGCGGTTGGACGATAGGATATAAAAAGAACTTCAAAGATAATGCCATATGGTTGTGAGCAACAGCAGCCGTTCGATCTGGGTACAAATCTGAGATGGTCTACCAGAGTTGTGCGCTCGGATGCAAGGAAGTGTGGACTCGTGGAGGCACCCGGTATACACCATAAGTGCCCAAATACATACCGTATGGTTTCCTAGCCATGCGATCTGATTCCTCTTTCCGCGCCATGTGTCACTGACGGCTCATGTTAACATTTGCCCGACTTGTTTTGACTCGAACTTCGACTTCGCCTAAATTGTTCGTCCGGACTCCGATTTGACTTTCATTTTCACCTACTGATCCATCTTTGAGTCTTATTTCATCCAAGTATCAATATAAACCAAACAACCAGACGATCATAACCTCTAATTGACCAAAATGCCATCAAGTGTGTCTTTCTCCCGATTTTATCCGTTTTCCACACTAAACTCCATAAAGACACCTGAGAAAGAAAATCAAACAAATCATCAGAGTAACCGCTTGAACTGGACTAACTGACCCGACTTAAGAGATTCAGATGAGACATTTTCATGTCTGATCAACCATAACCACGGTAAGATCCTCGACCATCTCCTTTGTTACTTCCTCTTCCTCTTGTGCAACGAGAAGGATTTTGGTGAGGTCGAGGAGAGGGAGAAGAGTTTGTAAACAAAACAGTTGGTTGAGGTGAGGAGTAATAAGAAGTTCATGGCGAAACTCTTGAGTAAGAAGCAGAGAGTAGAGTTCATCATATGAAGGTGGTGTTAATCGAGTAGTAATAGAAGTCACGAATGACTGAAACTCAGGACCTAGACCTGAGAGAACAACAAGAACAAGTTTTTGATCAGATACAACATGACCAGCTGAAGAGAGAGAATCATACAGATTTTTGACTCGAAGAAGATAATCTGAAATACTTGATGAACCCTTTTTGCAGGTTTGAAGCTGGAGTTTAAGATTCATCACTTTAACCGAGTTAACTGAAGAAAAGCTTCTTTCCAGAGCTTCCCACACAGATTGTGAGGTGGTTAGACCAAGAACTTGAGAGAGAATTGGTTCAGTTAATGTTGCATTGATCCAGGAAAGCAGCATTTGATCAATGCGATACCAGAAAACATAGTCAGGGTTGATCAATGGAGTGGAAGACTGAGAAGAAGGCAAAAACTCTGTTGGAGGAGGACATGAACCATTAACAAACTTGAAGAGATCTCAACTGTGCAAGATGGGAAGCATTTGGCTGCGCCATAGGAGATAGTTGTTTCGATCAAGTTTGATAGAAAGGCGGTTAGAAATGTTAGAGAGAGTGGGAAAAGAAAGAGAGGAGAGAACACTTTGGGTAAAACCCACAGTAAGAGAAGAGATATGTTGAGTTGATTCAGCAAAGAAGAAAACTAGAGACGAAAAATAGAGAAGAAGGCAAGACAAGACAAGACAAGACAAGACAAGACAAGACAAGATAAGACAAGACAAGACTCGACAAGACAAGTAGAAGAAGAAGAGAAAACATTGAAAACAAGAACAATTTGAGTAACCTAGACGGCTCTCGATACCATGTGAATGAAATGGCCAAGATGCCCTAAAAAGGAGGGCAACACTTCTATTAAATAGACAGAAGATACAAAGTAAGAAGGGCAGAAATACCCTGGACAAATACATAAAATACAAAAGACTTGTATACACTTATAAGAGCTAAGGATGGGAGAGACACAGAAGGATATAGAGGTATATATGTGTGTGTATATTTAGAGAGAGATTTCTTTCGATTTATTTTTCTATTGTTATAGGTCTCGATCACCAACTAGTTCAACAACCGGATCAAGGGCTAGCTGATGCTCCCCCTGCCTGCCTTAGATATTATTGTTGGATCCAGAAGAAGTGGGTATGGATTTGGATCCCGATTTGGTCTACTGATGCAACATCCGCTTAGTCAACTCATGGTAGTGCTACCGATGTCGGTACCTAACCCGGAACATTGCTGGACCGAGTTAATCGACAGGATCGAGATTAAAGCATCTCCTACGAGAGACTTAACAAAAACTCTATAAATCCTAGTTTTCAAGTGTCAATTAACATTTTCTTTCCTAAGTACCTAAATAGAGAACCTCTAAACATTTTATGTCGTCAATGGAGATCTCCAAAATTACTCCATTTGATACACATGTCGATCCTAAATTTAATAGGAAAGTAGTTATAAAATGAAACTTTATATTAGTTTAGATTTTAAAGTTAAATAAGTTGGCACTCAGATACACTTAAGAGGACAATTTGGATTGAAAGTGTCCTCTTGAGTGTCTCTAAATTAACTGTGTCACATCATCATTGTGTTAATAGAGTGTCTTCTTGGAGATGGTTTTTTAATAAAAATTCTAAACATTCTATGTGACACTATAAATTTTAAAGTGTGAGCGCCCATGGGAGATGCTCTTCGTCGAGAGCGAGAGCAATTGAGGGAGGAATTTTAGGTCAGATGATTTTACTCTTACAAAAAAGACTTATTTGTTATCGATCGAAAATTGAGGAACACATTTCAAAATGTGAAAAGTCAAATAAAAAATTTTTGCATGTCAAATACTCTGCTCGACGTGGCACGCCATGTAAGTGCACCGATATTCGTCTGAGAAAAATAACTGGCAAAGTACCTGTTCTGAAAATTATTATTCTGGACTTAGCTTCTAATATATATAATTAGTAAATAACACAAATCATAAATAATAGAATGATGGGTGATGTTTGGTTTGTAGTAAAAACTTACAAGTATTATATGAACAATACCCCAAGTTAACTCATTATTATTGTTCATCAAAAAAAAAAGTTAACTCATTATTATTTACACATACACCATTAGTCTTCAACCTATATTATACCACTATTATTGTTACCCATAAGATAAGAAAGATATATAGCTAACCCAAGGTCTATTCATAATCATGTATAATTGTTTAGCTTTTTTTTTTTTTTTGTTGAAATGTATAATTGTTTAGTTGGTTAAACAAAGAAAAAAATAGAGCGAGGGAATAAAAGAGGTGCTAGAAGACATTAGAGTTTGGTGGCTCAACCCAATAAGTACGATTAATCAAAACAAAGGGTTTATACAATTATACCTCTTCTCTTTAAATTCTAACCTAATTAATTTTCATAAAAAAAAAAGTAAAGGATTATCTTTAATTTATTCTTTTGACCCAATTAGTTTTCATATATTGGATTTGATTAAGATAGGGAAGGAAAGATCATATAAGAACATGAAGATAAAAACATTGAAATAGAATATAGTATTAGTATTAGTTTTGAAGATTAAGTTGGAAGTTTATTTGTTTTTAAGTATGTGAGGAGTTGGAATTGTGGGCTTATCTCTCATCTCTCTCTCTCTCTCTCTCTCTCTCTCTCTATATATATATCTACTTCCCTTCTTAAATCTCTTTGACTCTGTGGCCTTTTCAACACAAAAATATATTTTAAAAATAGGAACTCAACAGCTCTCTTTCTTTCACTACAAAAATCTTACGTCAGCTAAAACACTAAAACCCAGCAAACATGGCAACCCCACAATTCTTCTCTCTCTCTCTATCTCCTTCAACAACTGTATCACCTCCTTACTGAATCAAAATCTCTCTCTCTCTGACAAAACCATCTCTCTTTCTCTCTCTAAGATTTCATACTACTCTGGTTGACCTTTTCATACCATACTTTATATTGACTCTCTGTTTCTCTCTCATATTAAGAGCAGGTAGCTGTTTGGTCGTCATTAATGGCATCAATATCTGTTTCCTTTTCTTCATCAAATTCTATCCCTCCCTCTCTCTCTCTCTCTAACTTTCTCTCTCTTCCTTATCTTTTTTCTCCGACCCATTTCATAGACTTCACTTATTTCGAGTTTTTTCTTCAACATTAAACAGAGTACAGTCTCCAAGAACCACTCTCTCTCTCTCTAGAAATATTCAAGAACATGCATTCGTTAAGAAGGTTGGCAATTCAGAAAAAAAAACGCGTTTTCTATCCAAACAAGAAGTAATTAATGGCTACTACTAACAACATATATAAACCCATTTCGATTGTTTCCTTTCTACTGTATTATTCACTCCTCACTATCACTCTGTCTCTCTCTCTCAGAATCCTTTTCTCTCTCTAATTTTCTGAAGGAAAAAAAGTCCTAGAGAGAGAAAATCAAAACATGGGTAATCCTAAATTCATCTCTCCTCTGATTCTATTAGTACTTTTATTGACTAGTTTCCTCTGTTTTGGAATCGGGTTGAGTCGACGAGTCAACTCAGTTTCTGATTCATCCTCAAGTCTGAGAATTCTGTTGGAAGTTAAGAAATCATTTACAGAAGACCCATTAAAAGTTTTAAATGATTGGTCTGAAGAAAACCCTAATTTCTGTAATTGGAGAGGGGTTTCATGTGGGGTTAACTCGGTTTCTAAATCGGTTCAAGTAGTTGGTCTTAACCTGTCTGACTCGTTATTAACCGGGTCAATATCTCCTTCACTCGGTCAGTTAAAATATCTTAACCATCTTGATCTCTCTTCCAACCGACTCAGTGGTGAAATCCCACCTCATCTCTCTAACCTTACTTCTCTTGTTTCTTTACTTCTCTTCTCTAATCAACTCAGTGGTCCGATTCCGAGTGAACTCAGATCGCTAAAAAATATTCAAATTATTCGAATAGGTGATAACGATCTTACTGGTTCAATTCCAAGTTTCTTTGGTGATTTTAATAACTTGGTTGTTCTTGGTTTAGCTTCTTGTAGTCTAACTGGTGAAATTCCAACTGAAATCGGTCGACTCAGTCAACTTCAGAACCTGGTTTTACAGCAAAATGAACTAACTGGACCGATTCCGATTGAACTTGGGAACTGCTCGAATCTCATCGTCTTCACTGCTGCTGAGAATAATCTTACTGGTATGATTCCAAAAGAAATGGGTAATCTTCAGAATCTTCAGATTCTTAACCTAGCAAACAATTCTCTGTCAGGAAATGTTCCGAGTCAACTCGGTGAGCTGAGTCAACTCGTTTATCTGAATCTCATGGGTAATCAACTTGAAGGATCAATCCCCGGATCATTAGCTAAAATGGGTAATCTTCAAAATCTTGATTTATCAGTAAACAAATTGACAGGTGAAATTCCAGAAGAATTTGGGGATTTTGAGATATTAGTTTATATGGTTTTATCAAGTAATAAGCTTTCAGGAATTATACCTAGAAACATTTGTTCAAACATTACAAGTTTAGAACATTTGATTCTTTCTGGTAATCAGTTTAATGGAGAAATTCCGATTCAAATGGGTGAATGTTTGTCATTGAAACAGCTTGATTTAGCTGATAATCACTTAAATGGTTCAATTCCAATTCAAATATTTGATCTCATTAATCTTACTGATTTGTTACTCAATAACAATAGTTTGATTGGTGTTATTCCTCAACCAATTGGTAACCTAACAAATCTTGAAACCCTAACTCTATACCACAACAACTTTCATGGTGAAATCCCTAAAGAAATTGGAAAACTTGGGAACCTTCAAATCTTATATCTCTATGAGAATCAATTTACAGGGGAAATTCCATTGGAATTGGGTAATTGTTCAAGTTTACAAATGGTTGATTTCTTTGGAAATCAGTTTAATGGGAGAATTCCAATCACAATTGGGAGACTCGCTAATTTGGAATTACTTCATCTGAGACAGAATAGTCTAACGGGCAAAATTCCGGCTACTTTGGGTAACTGCAAGAACTTAACTATACTAGATTTAGCAGATAATGGACTTTCGGGTGGAATTCCGGCGACAATAGGGTTCTTGAAATCAATGGAACAGTTGATGCTTTACAACAATTCACTTGAAGGTAATCTTCCTGAAGAATTAAAGAATGTTTCAAATTTAACTAGAATTAATTTGTCTAATAATAGATTGAATGGTAGTATTGATCCATTATGTGTTTCGAAATCGTATCTTTCTTTCGATATTACTAATAATCAGTTTGATGGAATGATTCCTTCACAATTGGGTAATTCACCTTCTCTTGAGAGACTAAGATTGGGAAGAAATCGATTTGTGGGTAGAATCCCAGTAAACATAGGAAAGATCATTGAGCTCTCATTGTTAGATCTTTCGAGTAATTCACTTATTGGAAATATACCATTTGATCTCTCATTCTGTAAGAAACTCACTCACATTGATCTCAACAACAATCTTCTTGATGGACCAATTCCGACTTGGCTCGGAAACTTGCCTCAATTGGGGGAGCTCAAGCTATCGTCGAATCGTTTTATCGGGTCTCTTCCTCAAGAGATATTTAATTGCAGAAATCTTCTTGTTCTTTCTCTTGATAACAATTCACTCAATGGAACTCTCCCTCTTGAAGTTGGAGATTTATCATCTCTAAATGTCCTCAATCTGAATCAAAATCAATTCTCTGGACCGATTCCTCGGACTATAGCCAAGTTAAGCAAGCTTTACGAGCTTCGTCTCTCAGGAAACAGATTTGATGGTGAAATCCCGATCGAAGTGAGTCAGATGCAGAATTTGCAGAGCATTTTAGACATCAGTAATAATATTCTCACTGGTGAAATCCCACCTTCTCTTGGGCTACTAACGAAACTCGAAGTTCTTGATCTATCTCACAATCAACTTGTTGGAGAAATTCCTCTACAGATCAGTGAGATGAGCAGTTTGGGTAGGCTTGATCTCTCTTACAACAATCTTCAAGGGAGAATAGATGAACAATTCTCTCACTGGCCAGCCAACGTTTTCGTCGGAAACACAAGACTTTGTGGAAGTCAACTTGATCGTAAATGTAGCATAAATGAATCCGACCATGTCAACTCTCGCTGGAAAACATCTTCTGTGGTAGCCGTTGCTGGTACCTTGACTCTAGTTGCCATTATTATAATTCTGTTGCTCTGCTATTTCCTCGTGTTCAAACAGAAACATCGATATTTACGTGGAGATCAAGAAGTGAGTTTTGTATATTCATCTAGTTCATCAATGCAAAGACGATTAATCTTCCAAAACGCTACCATATCAAGGGAATTCAAATGGGAAGATATCCTTGAAGCTACCCATAATCTAAGCGATGAATTTGTGATAGGATCTGGTGGGTCAGGAACAATTTACAAGGCAGAACTAGCAACCGGCGAAGTTGTAGCAGTGAAGAAGATCATGAGAAAAGACGATTATTTATTGGATAAAAGTTTTTCAAGGGAAATTCAAACACTCGGAAGGATAAGACATAGACATTTAGTGAAACTTATGGGTTGTTGTAGTAAACAAGGAGGAGCTTTTAATCTGTTGATATATGAGTATATGGAAAACGGAAGCTTATACGATTGGTTGCATCAAAATTCCATACCTAACAAGAAGAAAAAAAGTCTCGATTGGGAAGTAAGATTGAAGATAGCAATCGGTTTAGCACTTGGAGTTGAATATCTTCATCATGACTGTGTTCCTCGGATCATTCATAGGGATATCAAGTCGAGTAATTTATTGCTTGATTCTGATATGGAGCCCCATTTAGGAGATTTCGGTCTGGCAAAGTTACTACCTGATAATCTTGATTCGACAAATACGGAATCATCCTCCTGGTTTGCTGGATCTTATGGCTACATAGCACCAGGTACTATTACCCCTACTAACACTTTTCATACATTTATTTTCTATATGTATACATGTATATATAGTATACTTTTTCTTCGTTATTTTTGTGGATCGTCAAGTTCGCCTTCCCGTTTGAAGACTTTAATCTTCTTAACCAAGTTAAATTCACGAATCTTGATTTTGTAATAACCCATGATGAATTGTGGTTCGAATAATCAAATATCTTCGATGGTTATTGTGGATCGTCGGGTATACTTCCCACATAAGGACTGCCCTCTTCTTAAAGCTGAGTAAATTCATGAAATCTTGAATCTTAATATGAGTTTCTAATGAAAATTTTGAAATTGTTTGTTTATAGAGTACGCATATTCATTAAAGGCGACAGAGAAGAGTGATGTTTACAGTATGGGAATTGTATTTATGGAACTGGTGAGTGGAAAAATGCCGACAGATGGAACTTTTGGTGTTGATATGGACATGGTAAGATGGGTTGAGTCTCATATCGAAATGTCAGACAAGACCCGAGAAGAATTGGTAGATCCGCCATTGAAACCACTTTTACCTAATGAAGAATCTGCGATTTTTCAAGTACTCGAAGTTGCGTTACAGTGCACAAGAACAGTTCCAGCAGAGAGACCTTCGTCTCGACAAGTTTGTGATAAGTTGTTTCATATTTGTAACACTACTAAGTTTAATTCTGAGAAGAAAATGAAAACAGAGACTTAGTTCTTGAAAGTAAGATTGCTTGGTGTTGTTTGTTTGTTGTGTTGGTTGATGTAATATTTGCTAAAAATGTAGGTAAGATTTGGTTATTAGTTTCAGTTTTAAGAATATTGCCATGTTTGCATCTCTGTCCGAGGTGGCCGGCCAGGTCAGATTTCGGCCAATTTCGGCCAGGTCATTTCGGGCAGACTATCATTTTTGTTGTTATTTCTTGCCATTTTAGGTAGAAGTGTATTTTAGCAAGAAAGTATGATCATACTCATGGCTGATAATTAGGTTGATCTAGCCAGCCGTCAGCTCTATCTATAGGGCCTTTTGTAAATTTTGTAGTACAAGAACAATTGAAATATCCAAGTTACTTTTAGTTCAGGAATTAAAGTTTAACTACGAAAACATTTAAAACCCTTAGACCATCTCCAATGTAATCAAGTTGTACAAGAGCAATTGAAACCGAAAGACAATTTTTATTGATTAATTTCCACAAGTACTGATAGACTTTACATGAGAGTTATTTACATACTTAGATATGTCGATCGAGAAACAATACAACTTATTTAGGAACACTAATATGTTGAAAGATTGATGATTGTTGGATCCAGACATGTACGTCATTGGATTGTCTTCGTATTACAGCATACATATACATTTCCGATTTCTCTTGATCCAGAATATATCCCAATATGCTTTGATAGGGTGTAATATCTAAATCAATATATATATGATTTGTGTATTATTCCAATGCCCCCCTTGCTGGACCGGGAGAAGAAATCTGAGACAAACCCAACTCGGAACTAACAGGTGAAAATGGTCTACATGAATCGATATTGTGAAAAATGTCTTCCACCTGATCAAAGGAGCGAATATGAGTAGTTTTAACAAGACCGGGGTTGAAGCTTCTCAAGAACAAAGCGATAATCGAGTTCGATAGGTTTAGTTCGTTCGTGAAAAACAGGATTCGCCGCAATGTTGCAATAAACCTGAAATGGTCCAGGAATTGAAATACGTAAACTTGAAGTAGAAATTCAGCAATGAAGTTCTCTCGTTTGAAAAGCAAGGACGAGATATTCTGTCTTGGCTAAGGAGCGAGAAGCAGTCAGTTATTTCTTGCACTTCCAAGACAATGCCACACACCAAGCATATTGAAGTAGTCTGGTAGAACGTGGAATAATAGGGCAACTGACCCAATTAGAGTAGGTGAAACCAGATATTTTTGGAGAACAAGATGAAGAAAGGTAATCTCGTGGTCTAGGGTACCTTTTAAATATTGTAGAAGTCGAGTTGCTGCATCCATACGTGTAATGTACGTGCGCTGCATAAATTACCTAAGAAAATTCACTGAAAACGCAATGTCAGGTTGCATAATAGTGATATAAAGAAGTCGACCAACTAGACGTCGAACCTGAGTTGGTTCATCGCGTGGTGTATCATCAGTAGTTAACAATTTCACATGTGGTTCAATAGAGAAAGAAATGGGTTTGACCCCGAGAGACCAAAATCTTGAAGAATATCCAAGAAAATATTGAAGTTTTCAGAAATTTTCGAGAGAAAATCGTTTCTCGAGACGTTGCCGAAGATAAATAATTTCTTTGTCGTCATTGCCAGTGATGATGATATCATCGACATAAAGAAGTATAGAAATAGCCGTCGGACCATTGAAAAAGCAAAAAAAGAGAACGATTCTACGAAGATCGATTAAAGCCTTCGGCCTTTAGGCGGGAGGAAATTTTGGCAAACCATTGCTTAAAAACTCGTTTTAGTCCATAAAATGATTTGTTCAACCCAAGAACTTTGTGGTCAACAAATTGGGTATTTAGCGAGACCCCATTTTTTAATTGGATATTAGGGATGCCCCCTTTTTTGCACTCAACAGTACAAATTTACCTTATCCTCATTGTTTTTCTTTTTTCTTCAATTTCTTATAACTCTTTGATGTTATACTTATCAACTTAATTTCGCTTCTCAATAGTTCTTTTTTCTCTTATCAATCTTTTTCTAATTTACCAACAACACTTATCGAAAAATTAAAATCAATAAATTAAACCAATTCGAAATAAAAATTGTAAATTTTAAGAAAAATATTTAACTTCACATTTGTTTTTTCATTTTACGTTAAAATTGATATATGTAACTAATTTGAAGAAGACCTCTTGATATCTATTGTTCTTTTTATTAGTTATAACTCGTATACATTAAAAAATGACTAAGTTAAAAAATTATTACAATTTACGATTTTTATTTCGAATTGTTGTGATTTATCAATTTTAAAATTTTCGATAAATGTTGTTGGGAAATTAGAAAAAGATGGATAAGAGAAAAATAACTATGAGAAACAAAAATTTGTTGGTAAGCATAACACCAAAGAGGTATAAGAAATTGAAGAAAAAAGAAACAATAAAGATAAGGATAATTAAGTACTTTTAAGTATAAAAAAGGGGCATCCCTAATATCCAATTAAAAAAGGGGCATCCCTAATTGGACATTAGGGATGAGGGGGTATCGCTAAATACCCCCAAAAAATTTGCTAAAATAAGACACAAACAATATTAAGCGCAAAAAAGACACAAACAATGACCAATTTAGCAACTAGATCAAATGTGTCGTGATATTCGACACCTTCAACTTAGGTGTAACACTTGGCGACAAGTCGCGCTTTATGACGTCCGATCGAACCGTCTGAGTGGTATTTAATTTTGTTACCCCATTTACAACCAATGGATTTCATGCCAGGTGGCAATGGAGTCACTGACCAAGTGTTATTGTGTTTAGGGGCTGAAATTTCTTTAGCGCAACACCATTCATCAATGGCCTAAGTGATTGTATATGATGTTGATTCTTTCATGGTAATGATGGAAATGGAAAGTGCCCGATGAGAAAGGTTACAGTGATCGAAACCAATGTAATCGATCAATTGGTAGAGTGTACATGGAGTCGGTATAACGACACATGAACAGACATAGTCGGCTTGATAAGGAAGTGGATTCCTTGTACTAACTGGTCGAGAAGGAAGTATATCTTCTTCTGGGTGTTCGATCGATAAGAGCCAATCTGAGAGTGCAGAAGTAGAGAATAAGACGCGGAAGCATGTTTAATTATGGGAGTGGAAAAATCGACTGAAGTAGGAATATGCTCTGTTGGATGAGAAGTAATGGTGGAGAGTCGGTTATGCCAGTGATGGGTGAAACCACGTTAGTAGAGGTGGGAGGAACATATGAAGGTTCGACTAAAAAAGAAATAGTTACAAGTGAAGAGTCGGTCTTGTTAGTGGTAGGTAGGACCGGAGGTTCCACCCAAGGTAGAGACATATATGAGTCAAGACAAGGAGAAATTGATTCTATATTGAATGATTGACAAAGTCATCCATATTGAAAGGAGTGTGAAAGAGGGGTCAGAAGATGAAGGAGTATTGCCAAATGACGTGAATGGGAGCTTATCTTCAAACAAGGTAACTGATGATGCATAAAATGTCCAGACGTTGACTAACGTCTGAAGAGTCAAGATCAGACATGAAGTCAACAAGGTCAAGCCGACTTAAGGCAGCAGGACTGCTGAGCTCCTGATGGTCCACCGAATGTTCCCCTAACTGGGAGGTCGGCCAGAAGAAACCAACAATGCAAGACGCCCTTGGCATGGACAGATCAGCCCTAGGGTCTTCAAAGGAGTGAGGGGGGTCCACACAGGTTCGGCCAGTGTCTTACGCCCAGAACTAGGGAGACAGCAACGCCAAGCGACCTATCGACTTAATCCCGAAACTTCTTGAAGGATCACAGTCGGCTACATATCTCGAAGTGTTTAAGCTAGCTTGGACTCCACGCATCTAAAGGAGGAAACTTCTTCTTTAGAGTCTATCACACTGGCAAGATATCTACGGAGAATCCTTGAACTTAGGAACTTCTATTTATCAAAGATCCGGGATAGACTCTGAGAGAAACCTTAGATACTCAAGAGAGGAAACTTTCCCTTCGGTTTGACGGCAATCGCCTCACCACCGCCACTAATCACAGTCGGCCTAAGATCGCCTATAAAAGGCCTCCCACATCGTCCTTCACAGGACACGATCTCTTTACCCTAAAAAGATCACAAGAAACTCAGAATTCTCATAACTCGCCCCCACAAGGATCAATCAATATTCATTCTTTTACTGCAAAGAGCACCCTAACTGGCTTGAGCGTCGGAGCGGTTTTCGAACCCTTTGCAGGTTTTCCCTCCTCGGGAACAGACGAACAGGAGCAAGGAGCTGAAACAAGGAGCAAGGAACAGGAGTTGGAACAAAGAGAAGCAGAGCAGAAAGCAGAGCTGGAAGCAGAGATGGAAGCAGGAACATAGAGCCAATCAATCCCCAACGTAACAGAGGATTCATACATAACGGAGGTTGTCAAGCATCACCTCCCTATTTCATGTTGATCTAACGGGAAGCCATTTTTTGATATCAGCATTTGGCCCTAGAAAGAGGGGATCTATTTAGCAAAATCATCAATTCGGTAACCCGAATCTTATTAACTACTCCCCTGAGTCCCTCAAGCAGGCATGTCCGCAGAAGACTACCCGTCCGGTGAAATTCGGGAAACATCCCTTAACCGCATGATATTCACAGCAGCCCTTAAGCGGCTCGAGGCCGAGAGCAGGCAGCAAGAGGAGAGAATCACACAGCTACAGAGGAACCTTAGCGCGGTGGAAACTGCGTTAAGAAAGTCGGTGCCGGAAACACTCGAATCTCTGATCTCAGAAAACCTCACGGAGACCAACGGCCCAGTTGGCCCCCTAACCCTAGGCCTGGGATCGTACTCCGGGTCGGGAGACCCGCGAAAATTCCTTAAATATTATGTCGCGATAATGAGTTTTCGCACGACTAATATGGATGATTGGTGCTCGACCTTCGCTACCTTGCTGCGAGGACCCGCCCGAGATTGGTACCGATCGTTGACGCTGGAGTCTACGAGGTCCTTCGCGGAATTCGCTCACTTAAAACCTCTGGTAAAGAACTGACTGACAGACGAGCCGCTCGTTCCAACAGGAATAACCAGACCAACAATCAGGCGCTCCGAGAGATGACTTTCACCATAACAATGACTAGGCGCCTATCAGAGTTGGCAGAAGAATTCAATAGCATATCGGAAACTTTGATAAAAGAGCTCACGTGGAAAGAAATGGAGTGGGAGTTCGAAAGCAGGGAAGACATCAATGTCATACCTGGTGGACTAACCCGCGAAAGATACAGGGATAACAAGAGGCGCCGGAAAAACAGCGAAATCATGTCAATAAACGACGAAACAAACCCCCCCCCCCCGTGGTTTTCACCGATGAGGATCTGAGAAGGGTGCTCACACCCCACATGGACCCTCTAGTGATAACAACGTTAGTGGCTAACTGGAGTGTAGGGCGCATCCTAATCAACACTGGCAGATCCACCGAAGTGATATGCAGAACATGTCTCCAAAAACTTCAGGTAAGGGCGCACTCCGAAACCTATGAACATTATCTAATGGGTTTTGGACAGGATCAAGTGAAGGCTGGCGGGATGATCACCTTACCCATACTCATCGGAGAGGGGACGGCTAGCAGGGCCATGATGCTAAATTTCGTAATCATCGACAAACTATATGCATACAACATCATCTTGGGAAGAAATTTCTTAAGAGAATCAGGAGCTATAATATCGATGAACCATCTAATGATAAATTCCCAATCCCGGGAACAAGTCTCGTGGGCACGGTGAAAGGGGATCAGGCAGCGGCCAGAGAGTGTTACGCAGTCTCGGCTCGACACTGCAGAAGAAGGGCAACAGTTCCAGCCCCCATGGGTGAAAGAGAGGTCGCCAATCGCGAGAGCGCAACAGACATGCAAGAGTAAAGCTGCGCAGGTCACCACTTCATCTCCCCTTGGGTTTTTACCCTAAATATATTTTTGTGAATAAAGTCGTTAGGCAGGAGAAGTAGCGCTACCAGCTACATATTTTATTAATAAACAAAATATTTTAGAAAACAGGCGACGCTATCAAACGAGGAGTCCTAGTCAAACTCACTTTGCTTCGGCCAAATAGGTAGCTCTTGTAGCTAAGGTGACGACCAGAAGCCTCAAGGAACAGTCCTAGTTAAACTGAAACTTTACTCGAGTAAAAATGACCCTTCACCAAGGTCCCAAGGAAGAGTCCTAGTTAAACTGACCGTGCTGAAGCCGACAAATTAGGCAGCTCTGGTAGCTACGATAATGACCAGAAACCTTATAAGGAGAAGTCCTAGTTAAACTCACTTTACTCGAGTGAAACGCGATCCCCACTGAGGGTCCTGAGGAGAAGTCCTAGTTAACCTACAACCCTTGCAAAGGTGACCGTGGGTATAAGGAGAAGTCCTTTGCGAAACTAGTCATGCTTAGGCAGACAAAACAACCCTGATAGCGAAAGCAACAACCGGGGGTACGGGAGGAGTCCCGGCGAAAACTAGTTGCGCTTAAGCCAACTAAACCAGCCCTTGTAGCGACGACCAGGGTCTAAGGAGAAGTCCTAGCTAAACTAGTTGCGCGTAAGCCAACGAAACAAGTCCTGGTAGCGAAAGCAACTACCAGGGGTCCAAGGAGAAGTCCTAGCTAAGCTAGATGCTCTCGAGCCAATGAAAACAACCCTGGAAGCAACGACCATGATCAGGGGTAAAGTCCAGACCCGAAAGAAAACATTCAAAGTTGTGCAGTTACGCTAATTTGGGTTCTATTTTGAAGAGAGAATTAGTAACCCTAGGTCATACTAGAATAAGTCTAAATTGCTAGTTTTGGAGGAACAATCATCCGGAGCATGCGTAGTAAGCTTAAGGGAAATGCATTAGCCAGCTAGGGATGGACTAACTACAATAAATACCTTGTTTGTGAATATGCAGCAATAGGACACAGAATGTAAGTCAATCAAAGAAGATGGAAGCAGAAGCACAGAACCAACCCATTATAGTAATAAAAGACGGCAAGGCCACGATTCAAGCAGCCAAGAAAAAGAAAGTCAAACATCCAAAATAAGAAACAAACAGAGAAATTGAGATAAATCATGGTTGTTCATCAAAATGAGAAGGATCAGGGTGACCGCCGGAGCCAGGCTGGGGACAGAAAAAGTAGAACCTTTGTCAGAGTCATCATCCACAGGAACCACAGAGGTAAAAGCTTCGAGGTCCCATTCGTCATCACTGAAAGGGCTCCTTCAGGCCCCGGTCAGCAGATACAACATCGAATAACATAGCCACCCGATCCTTGTCGATATGACGCAGGGGAGAAGAATCCTTGGGAGTATAGAAGCGACGAGCTGCCTCCCAGACAACTTGAAAATCCAGCTTACACTGCTTCCTCTTGATAGCCAAAAATTCATCCCCACATTTGAAAGAAGATACTACCTTCGACCTATTCGCCTCAGCGAGTTCGAAAATGTTTTGGCGAGAAGCTTTGAGGGCAGTCTTATCTTTCTCTCTTTGAAGGACCAAATCGGTTTCCTTCTCCTTAAGAGCCTCGAGTTGCTTTTCCAGAACTAAAACACGAGCATCGGACTGAGAGGACTGAAGAGCAACACTGGCTCGAGATTGCTCCGCCTCCAGCTTCCACGAGTCCCGCTCGACAGAGACTATTCTCAAATCATTGGTCAAGATCTCAGCCTCGGCTTTGTAAGATAAGGCTTCCCGCTCGGCTTTTGGGAGTTGAGCTTCCAGACGTTCGATCGTAGACAAGTAAGACGCAACAGCACGACTGACCTAAGAACACTGAAGAAGAAGAATACAAACACATCAGCAAAAGGAAGAAGAAAGAGAACCGGAAAAACAGATAACGCGGGCCAAAATACCTCGCTTTGAATTGAAAACCATCGACCAAAGAAGTCACGTAGCGAGGAAGGCCTTTAGGCCAGGTAGCCGTCTTAGCCGACAAACCCAGGACGGGCAGAGCTTTCCCCTTTTCAGCGAAGGAATGGATCCCAACCCTGGTCCTTAAAGCGACAGTACCCAGTGGAGGTGTCGCCTTAAACGAGGATGAAGGAGCCGGAAGAGTAGTTGGAGTGTCAAGTTCGCGAATAATGACACCGACAGAACTTCGACCAGCCATCGACTTTACACGAGACCTCTTGGCAGCAGAAGAAGATGGCGGTTCATCGCTCCTGGCCCTTTTCTTCAAAAAAACTAACGAAAAGAGAAAAACAAAAAAAACTTTTTCAGCAAGAAATTTCTTTTTGCAAGAAATCAGAACAAGGAAACGAGAAGATACCTGGAAGAGAAGGAATCACTTGGGCCTGATGCAAGGCATGAAGATTAGCAAGATTTTCAAGAATCATTACCTCTTTCCCCTTATCCAAAGCAGACAAGTTTTCCAATCATCGGGCATCCTTGGCGTCAGGGATGAGTTTAGGGCGATCGGCGGAAGAGCCAATGACACGAACAGCAAAATCGAAATCCTCGGTAGCAGAAGTAGGACGAACAAAAAGAAACTTCTCCTTATAATCTTTTGGAATGGAAGGAGCAGAGAAGAACGGTCCAACACGGGAAGAGAAATAGTACCAACATCGATCACTGGACTTGACAAAAAAGATCTTATCAAAAGCCAGAGACTAACCTTTTCACCCTGTTGAAGACAGAGGAAGTAGAACGCCATGATGGTCATCACAGCATTAGGGCTTAATTGAAAGAGTTGAAGTCCTTAATGGTTCAGTAATTCAACAAGAAAAATTGGGAAGGGAAACACCAAACCTAGGTTAAAGAAAACTTCATAGACACCAACACGACGATTGTCAGTAAAGCAAATCCTATCTTCAAGAGAAGGAAGAAGGAGTTCGATGGTGGTCGGAATCTTACGATCGGCCCGGAGAGTCTCAATCTCTTGTTGAGTCGTCCGATTGGGAGAACGCACCTGGCCGGAAAAGTCAGCGTTGGAGGAAAGAGCAGCCATGTCTTTACAGATGAGAGACAGGAAATAAGAAACGAAGCAAGAAGATAAAAGTTAAATCTGCAAGAAAGAGAAGAAAAATAAAATCAATAGTTAAGGTATTCAAAGTAGGAAGGATTTCCCAAATCACAAGAAGAAAACGCAGAATCCGCGCAAAGGCAGAATGCCAATAAAATACAGACACGTAACAACAGACACCGGGTATCAAGAAGGCCCCTTTGCCTCCCTAAACTAGTGACGGCTCGAGTAACGGCATAACCAGAGGAGGAATCAACAAAACAGGGGGAGACACACTAACTTCTTCAATCGCGAAACGCCACATGTCCACGCATGATACCAAAACTGACGTGCGCAGTTACCTAAAAGATCAACGCTGAAAACGTGTGATCAGAAGATCAATTACGTGACGTCACAGAATCTCGCATGGAAAGGAAATTAATTGCTTGAGCAGAAGTTGAAACGGGTCTCGGGAAAACAAACTACTCGTCCATCAGTCCTTCAATACAAAACTTGAGTCAGTTCTGCAAGAACAGCCTCAAAGAAAAGAGGTTTTACCATAAGCAGTATGTACCAGCTCGGTGTAAATTGGCTCAAGAATACGCAGCTTTGGGAAACCAAAAGAAAGACCGAGCTTCGCGAAACAACTCTGGTCCAGGTAAAATCCTTGACTTCAAGGTCTTCAATGTTTAAAAACACACAAGTTACTTATACTCCTCAGTCTCATTACTTTCGACTAAGAAGTGGCGGGACACATGATGATGCATAAAATGTCCAAACGTTGACTAACGTCTAAAAAGCAAGATCAGACCTGAAGTCAACAAGGTCAAGCCGACTTAAGGCAGCAGGACAGCTGAGCTCCTGATGGTCCACCGAATGTTCCCTAACTGGGAGGTCGCCCAAAAGAAACCAGCCCTGCAAGACGCCCTTGGCATGGACAGATCAGTGTTTTACGCCCTAGGGTCTTCAAAGGAGTGAATTACGCCCATAACTGTGGAGACAGCAGCGTCAAGCAACCTATCGACTTAATCCCGAAACTTATACAAGGATCTCAGTCGGCTACACATCTCGAAGTGTTTAAGCTAGCTTGGACTCCACTCATCTAAATACGGAAACTTCTCCTTTAGAGTCTATCACACCGGCAAGATATCTACGGAGAATCCTTGAACTTGGGAACTTCCACTTATTAAAGGTCCGGGATAGACTCGAGAGAACCCCTAGATACTCAAGAGAGGAAACTTTCCGTTCGGTTTGACGGCAACCGCCTCACCACCGTCACTAATCACAGTCGGCCTAACATCGCCTATAAAAGTCCCCCCACATCGTCCTTCATAGGACACGATCTCTTTATCCTAAAAAGATCACAAGAAACTCAGAGTTCTCATAACTTGGCCCTCAAAAGGATCAATCAATATTCATTCTTTTACTGCAAAGAGCACCCTGATTAGCTTTGAGCGTCGGAGTGGTTTTCGAACCCTTTGCAGGTTTTCCCCCCTCGGGAACAGACAAACAAGAGCAAGGAGCTAGAACAAGGAGCAAGGAACAGGAACCAGGAGTTAGAACAAAGAGAAGCAGAGCAGGAAGCAGAGTTGGAAGCAGGAACCAGAGCTGGAAGCAAGAACACAGAGCCAATCAATCCCCAACATAACGGAGGATTCATACATAACGGAGGATGTCAAGCATCAACTCCCTATTTTATGCAGATCTAGCGGGAAGCCATTTTTCGACATCAGCAGTAACGTTCTAAGAGTCGTAGAAATATTTAGTTTCTACATTATCAATGTAATATCCTTTCTTTCCAAAAAGGAACATTCTAGTGTTAAACATTAGATGTTTGAGGTTATGCTTACAACATTAGTTAGTGTATTAGATACATACAAAACCCAACACCTACTCCCCGATGTATGTGTCTGAGATGCGTTCAGCGGGTAGCACCAATGTTGTGCACTTTGAGATGTCTTCGTCGTCATCGTCGATATTCGGGGATGGCTCTTATGTGCCCCAATTGCTTTTCCACACAGTGGGGAGCGAGGACGGCGTCTTGTTACCGAGATGGGAGCTACCCAAACGTCGGATTAGGCTGAGGCTCGTGTATACCATGTTGGCGTTTGCACTTTCATTTTTCTTAGTACGATGCAATTTTTGTTTCCACTAACAGTGTGCCTATGCTTCGTACTACAGGCGGCTGCAAGTATCCATCTTTCCTAAGGCTTGATAACTCAGAAGGATAAGCAACTCGCCGAGTGGGAGGAGAAATACATGGCTCAACAGTCTTGCTACGATGTTATCCCTGGGGAACTGGCAAAGTTGAAGTTAGGAAAAGGTAAATGTCCTGCTGAGGCATGTCACGTGGGGCGTAGCTGGAGAACTCGCACTTTGGGAAAAATTCAAGAAGAAGGCGGGCATAACCGACATAGAAGAGCATAGTCATGCCACTTGAGTCTTGGCAGCCCGGGACTAGGTAGGAGTTTGAGTTGCCTCAGTTTGTTTGCCTACAAGGCTTGGTGGGAACTCCCTTTGTGTTTGACTCTATTAGCTTGTATTAATTCCGGTTTTAAAGACATCAGTGTGTTTTGGTTGCCCGTGGGGCATGCTAGACTTTAACGGGGTGAATCCCGCGTTCCTTGAACTTCTTTGTTAGTGTTGACAATGGTAATTTTGTAATTTCTATTTATTTGGTTATTTGATATTTTGCAAGGCTTGAGAACTTAGTACATAACATGCTTATAAAAAATGTAACAAGTGTTTGGTAGAATAAAACAAAGAAGGGCGTGACAGGGTAGCCCGGGGACACTTGAATCCTTTTGTACTGTCTTGTGCCCCGTTGTTTGGGGGTAAGGAGAGTGAAACATCAGGGTAACCCGAGTCGTTAGGCGTTCCAGACTTTGTTTGTATTCGGTGGGAGTGACTTGCTTCTTATTTGTTGCTTGTCTTGTGCCTCATTGAGTAGGGGGTAAGGGGAGTGATTCCGTGTTCTCCGTTCATCTCGACTTGGGCAGAGATGTGTAGGCTAGAAGGGTGGAGACGTCGTCTGGGTAGAGGTGTCGATTTGCCAATGTGAACTGTCTCTGAGGAGGCGTCATATAGGCAGAGGTGTGATTTGCCAATGTGAACCATCTCTTGTCCCCCCCAGCATAAGTGTAGAGTTAGCTCACTCTGGACTTAGGCTGTTTTTCTAGTCCACGTCGTAAGATGGGAGAAAGGTGTCCTTTTTCCAGCTTATCCAAGTCTGCTACTTGATAGCTAGCCCTGCACACCGAAAGGAGAGGTAGTCGATGCCATAGCCATTGATTCTTCAACGCCCAAGTAGTAAGGTTCTGAGATGAAAACAACAAGAAAGAAAATGAGCAAAAGAGGTAAGAGCATATATTACTCCCTTTCAGGCTAAGTGCTGAACTAGGCTTGTTTGGTCTTAGGTTGTTATCTTGGTTAACGTTGTAGGACAGAAGATGGTGTCTTATTTCCAGCTTGTCTAAGTATACTATTTGATAGCCAAACTGTGGGCGGGTAGAAAGTCACACGGTTAGAGAGATCATTAGGTGGGCACCAGCAACTAGGCTTTGAGTCTTCAAATAGACGGCTCAACGGGCAGAAGGTCGGATCTGGTGGGTAGCTGGGTAGGCGAACGTCCGAGTAGGAAAAGGCTATTGGTTGCAAACGTCAGGGTAGGAAACGACTACTGGTTGGCGAACATCAGGGTAGGAAACAAGTACCAGTAGACCTGCACAAGAGAAACAGAACCGTGAAGTATAAGGGCACCGGTGATGGTGTCGGCCAAGGACCCTCCGACGGTTAAGTCAGTAACTTAGTTCAATGAAATAAGATAAATAGAATGAAGATAAAGTTACTAATGATATCAGCGTGGAGTAGCACGAATCACAAAGTGACCGGAGCTCGATTCTACAGAGTGATGAGTCGGGGTAGCATCTGGACTACTTAATTAGTCGGCAGAGTAGACTTCGGGTGATGGAAGAGTAAGACTCTTGGTTATGGAAGTGTATACTAGCAAGATATGAGAGGGACAGAAAGCCTCTGGCGAATCTGATGAGGTATAGTAGACACTTGTAGCCAGAACCTCCTTCTTAGACTAGCTTAGATCGAAGATTGTTGGAGTATGAGACTTCTAGACGGAGCTTAGTAGAGAATAAGTGAAGTGATTGGAGTAACTAGCTTCTAGAATGCTAAGTAGAGAGTGAGTGAGTGATTTCGAGTGAGAGTCTAATGTCCCTTCCAAGAGTGAGGCTTTCTCTATTTATAGAGTTTAGAGGAGAGGAACCACCCTTGGAGCGTAGGTTTGTTAGATAATAGTAGGATCCCACGCCTTCCTAGCTGTTGCTCACTCGAGAGGGCATCTTAGCCCTATGATACCTGCCACCTTAGTCTGCTTGTTGTCAATAGAAGTGGTCCACTACTCCTTTCAAGTAGCGCAAGACTCGGTCCTCTACCATGACCCCAACGTGTAGCGAAATACTAGGATTTGAGTTGACTCATTCCTCAACTGTCTAGCCACGTGGCGGCGTGACCATGCGGAGTCCGAGCGGGCTAACACGTCAGACTAGGGTTGTCATGCTAGAAGAATGGGCTAGGGCGAGCACGCCAGACTTGCTAGGCCTGTCGTGCGTGTTGGGCTCGCTAGGTGAGGAACTCTCGATGGGTTTCCTTGCTAAGCTAGCTGGGTTGCTAGAGGGACACCCCTCATGTTGTATGAAGGCGGGCGTTGAAGGAAGACCCAGTACGAGTTTGTCTCTGTTAAGCCCAATGTCATTTTTGGCCAATACAGTGGTGATCGGAAGTTGACGATGGGGAGGTAAAGATGAAGATTAGATTTCAAAATTCGATCAAGTAAATTTTTGGACTAAAAATCAAAATGTCCCGTAAATCAAGTTTGGTTGACCAAGTCTTTATTTTCAAGTGACTATGCGGGATGGTTACAATTACTTGTTACTAATTACTACTGCCCCACCCACAAGTTAGAATTAATTTTTTTTTTTTTGAAAGTTTGACTATAATTCTACAAAGCCATTACAAAGGCATCGATACATTATTAAAATGTAATAAAGCACCAGTTGAAAGTTAAACATTCTAAATTATCAGGCCTAAAGCCCATTTAAACTAGTAACCTAAAGCCGAACAAATTACTTCATTAATACGTTAAATAACTCAAGTTCAAGAAACCATGAATTCCACCTCTCTTGGGAATCGAACCTGAGACTTCCAAGATGTCAGAATTTATGTCAACACTTTCAACCACCGGACACCTAAGTGTTGACTCACAAATTAGAAATATGACAATTGGGGTTGGTATAATTTTTTTTGTTTGAAAAACATTTCATACCCCAAATTCTAACATGGATAAGGGAACGTTTAAAAGCACTCGACGAAATTTCTATTCGCTTTGGTACGACTTGGGTCAGGCACCATGAAACCCTAAAATATACAAGTATGACACAATCAAATTTTACCATCATCTTCTTCTTTTTCTCCTTCATATCATCACCATCTTCTTCTTCGTGAAAATTTGAAATAGAAAGTTCCAAAATTATATCCAGATCTAGCATTGAACAATCGAATTGGATGTAATATAATCAAATTAGGTTATAATTTGTCTTGAAGAAAAGTTAGGGTTGAATATGATAGCAAACCCAAAACAAACAAGATAACAACTCGAATTGGTCAGTCCGAAGGGTTCAAACTAGTCAGTCTGAGCCTTTACTTTGGGGTTCAGATTGGTCAGTCCGAACCTTTGCTTAGGTTTTCGGACGGGACCGGATGCCAACAAATGTTTGTGGTCAAAAGATATTGACCTTGGTCAATCTCCTTCCCCCCGTGCTAACAGCAATTTTCCGGGTGCATTTAGCCGCTCCCCATGGATAAAATGTTCACATTGATGCCGTTGGCTGTGAACAACACAACCCTTTTCTCGCGCTCACTCAGTCCCTCGAGTTATCTCTACGCACCACCGGTCAGGCCTTCGCAACTATGAATCAGTAACAGGTTTATCTCATTCTCTCTCTTTCTTCCACTGAATTTAATTTACCAAGTGATAAATTGAGGTCCACTTTCTTGGTTGTTCACCAAAATTATTACACTAGATTGTAATTTTTAGGATTCATGGAGACTGCATTTAATCTGAATGAGGAAATGCTCATGAGAAGTGTTAATGAAGTTTACTTTTTGTTTATTTCATCCAAAATATGTAGGATTTGATTTAAAATTGGCTTTCATCATCCTTAACTGCAATTTTGTTATGATGAAATAGTAGGTTCTTTAGTCATAGATATGATGTAAGAGAAAACATGTATTTGTGTGTGTTCATGCGTGTTGTTGTTTTTTTTTTTTTTGAAATTGTCAGGGTGCCTCAAACCCTTGACCTCGAGGGTAGAAGACTAAACCTCTTACCACTCCAACGAAGGGTTGTTCATGTGTGTTTGTGCATATTATGATGGTGAAGTTGTTTACGAGTTACGACTGCGAGCATTTAAATCATTGTGAACATTTGACAATTGAATGAGAACACTTGGCCCGCTTTCAGGAAGTCCATTGGTTGGATGGGAGATAATGCTTTGGTTTTAGTTGGAAGCTCCTTAGGTTTCAAAATACAAAACTAAGCCCATAAGAACATGTCTTAATAGCCGAAGCATCCTTGGTCTCACTCGCATCTCCTAATCTGGGGTTTTGAGTGACGTGAATGACCCAGATTAGAAGTTCTCTCCCTCTCTTTTCATTTCTTCCAAGAAAATTAACCTCATGTCCAAGGCTTTGTTGTTCATCCTATTTGATGTTCTATTTGCTTGCTGTCTTTGCAGGCTTGTTTTCTTAAAGTGCAGATACATTTTGATGGATGGAAGCACAATGTGAAGAAACATTACAAAGGTTGAGGGTATTTGTCTCATTTCCCAATTTTCTTTTCAGATTTACTGTATTCTATTTCAAATGTCTTTGGTGTACTTACAAAACGTTTCCATCGCTTCCCCTCTTGTTGAAGTGGATTGTTTACATTTCATTTAATCTGGGTGTTTACGGGGGTGTACTAAATTACAGGAGAAGGTTACAAGTTCAGGAAATATTGGTTCAAGTACACTTCTTACAAAGAAGCTGGAGATTACAAATTTTGGTTACACCTCCATGAGAGTATATCTTCGAATCTGAAACTTTATCCCACAATATATCGGGTACATCCTTGTAGCTCCAAAGAAGAGAGAGATGATTGAGGTCAGCTATTGTTCTCCTTCAACGTCTCTACTTCCAAACATCCAACCTCCTCAAAAACGAAAAAGATCACCTCCATTCTTATCATCGTTACCTCTGAATATTAACGAAGGAAGCAAGATCAAGAAGAAGAAATCAACTTACAGAACACAGAAATTTTCCGACAAAGATGCATTTCCACTATCTCTACCACTGCACGCTAAAAACCCACTAGCCGTTTATAAAGATATTCAGAAATTCGCGAGTGAAAACAAACTCAAAGAAGCATTAACGATCCTAGATTACTTGGATAAACAAGGCATCCCAGTGAACCCCACAACTTTTTCTTGCCTACTTGCTGCATGTGTAAGACTAAAATCTCTCGTTCATGGTCGCCAAATTCATACCTATATAAATATCAATGAACTTCAAGATAATGAATTCCTTCGCACTAAGCTTGTTCACATGTACACGTCGTGTGGCTCAATTGAAGATGCAGAAAGACTTCTGGATGAAATTCCTTTTAAGGCCACAAGCAGTGTTTATACTTGGAATGCTCTGCTTCGAGGAAATGTTCTTCAGGGAGGGAAGAGATATCATGACATCCTTGATACTTACTCGCGGATGCGCCAATTGGGTGTTGATTTTAATGTTTATAGTTTCTCTTGCTTGATAAAGAGCTTCGCTGGAGCTTCTGCGCTTACCCCAGGCATGAAAATTCATGCACTTTTAGTCAAAAATGGGTTTGCTGATGGTTCAATCCTACTCCAAACTAGTTTGATCGATATGTACTTCAAATGTGGTAAAATTAGGCTTGCACGTCAGGTTTTTGAAGACATTCCTGAAACAGATGTCGTTGTTTGGGGTGCAATGATTGCTGGTTTTGCACACAATAAGTTGAGAAGAGAAGCACTAGAGTACTTTAGGTGGATGATAAGCGAAGGGATTTTTCCAAATTCAGTTATATTAACGACAATCTTACCTGTCATGGGAGAAATGTGGGCATTGAAATTAGGTAAGGAGCTTCATGGGTATGTTGTCAAAACTAAGAGCTATTCAAGGCAGCTATTCATTCAATCAAGTTTAATTGACATGTACTGCAAATCAAAAGATTTGGGATCTGGTAGAAAGGTATTCTATGCTTCCATGGAGAGAAATGCTATTACTTGGACTGCTCTTATGTCAGGGTACATATCGAATGGGAGGCCGGATATGGCTCTAAGATCAATAACCTGGATGCAACAAGAAGGGGTGAAGCCTGATGTAGTTACAGTTGCAACTGTTCTTCCTGTTTGTGCTGAAATGAAGGCTTTGAACCAAGGGAAGGAGATTCATGGATATGCAGTGAAGAATGGATTCCTGCCCAATGTTTCCATAATCACTTCCTTAATGGTTATGTACTCGAGATGTGGACTCTTAAATTATTCTTGCAAGTTATTTGATGGAATGGCGAAGAAGAATGTGATTTCATGGACGGCAATGATAGATTCGTATTGGAAAAGCGGATGTCTAGACGAAGCATTAGATGTTTTTAGATCGATGCAGCTATCAAAACACAGACCAGATTCTGTTGCTATTTCAAGGATTTTAAGTATTTGCGGTGAATTGGGTGCATTGAAGTATGGGAAAGAAATACATGGACAGGTCTTGAAGAAGAATTTTAATTTGATTGCTTTTGTTTCTGCTGAGATTGTGAAAATGTATGGGAGGTGTGGAGCAACGAAGAATGCCAAACTGGTGTTTGATATGAATCCTTCCAAGGGATCAATGACATATACTGCGATCATAGAAGCCTATGGATATAATAAACAGTATCAAGATGCTCTCAGGATATTTGATCAACTGGGAACAACTGGTCTTTCTCCAAATCCATTTACTTTCAAGGTGCTGTTGTCTATTTGTGACCAAGCTGGATTAGCTGATGAGGCTGTAAAGATATTCAGTTCAATGACTAAAAGATACAAAATCGAGGCATCTGAAGAACATTATTCGAGCATCATTGGTCTTCTTACACGTTTAGAACGTTATGAAGAAGCAGAAAGATTTACTCATCTGAGATCATTATCAGCTTCATGATGTAATTCTGTTTATCATTGATTTCTTCGTCGGTGGTCAATCATCAGTAGATCCGTGAAGAAACAAGGTATACTTCTTACTTGGCTAATCTGATATCGTTAGATTACATTGTCGAGGATTTTGAAGAATTAAACCTCTACAAACTAAACTTCCGTCATAACGTTAAGGAGAAAATACAGGTAAGAGTTTTGGCCCCTTGCCACCGTAGCATTTACAGATACTTTAGGATATTTAGGTAAAACTGCTTCACGTTTCATTTGCCACAAGTTTTCGCTCAGTAGTGGTAAAATGAAAGAGAAACCGATCTTCGTATCATAAGTATCTCATGATCTTGAATGCTGCATAAATATTCTATCCACTAGTTATAGTTTATCAATACATCTTAAAAATTTTTGGCAACCCTAAGCTCTTTCAAACAAATTGACCTACACAGTTGTTGCGGATTCCAGGTCTTTCATTGAAGTGTGGACATGTTTAGGTTCTGAACTCTTCATGGAATACTATTTGTTATCTCAAACTATAAAGGTATAGACTGGATATATGACTTGAGAGGTTGGATAAGTGGGAGATGTCTTTGGCTGCTAAGGTGAAACACCACTACTTTTAAATTTTAACGCTATATAACTTCCGATGAGTCAGGATTAGAGCGTCGGCCTCCATTCAGATCCAAGTCCCGATCCACAGAGAAGGTCCGGGAGGAAGACATTCAGGTCTGGAGTTTTGCTTGGGTAGTAGTGTGAACAGTAGCATATGGGATCAAATATAGACATATGTAGGGATGGGAATCGGGATGGGCTCAGGCATCCATGGGTACGACTACGGGCAAGTTCCACCAAGTGCCCATAACTGAATACTCCATGTGAAGCGAAATAAACAATTTACCCTCATCTACAAATTGTCGTAGAACCTCACACCCACTGATCCTGCACTTGCAATTTATCAGATCTAGTCGTTAGGTCATCAGATGATCATATAGAACTACTTACTCGATAGGCCAATCACTATACGTCTTTTGGCAGACCATGGTCGTGATGATATCCCGATCGGGTGATTGAATACGAAACATCACTGTGTAGTTAGGAAAGTATCTTGTGAACAAGGGAATGCACCTAAGTTTGGGAAACGTTATTGAGTAGATTCAATCCAACTCCGCAATTCAAGGAATACCTTCACTATTTAATCTGGCCCTTGGGTACATTCGTGGGTATGTATCACTCTCAGGCTCTTAGAGCTTCCAATATTTGTAGATAGGTGTGGCTTTCACGATTAGTCAAGGACTCAAGGTTGACGAACTCAATTTGTATGTCAAACACATGGGTGGGTCTGAAGTCACTCCAGTGAATAGAGATTGGTCTCGTGACCCTATATGTGTGTCATGATCATAAAGAAACACCTTGTTTCTATCATGAACAAAATAAAACAAGAAGAGACGTATCTCTCTCTTATACATCACATGTACCCATGCGCTCGTCAAGGCACCAATCAAATGTAAAAGCGGCCTGTAAAGGAAAAATCTGTTTCAATAGATTGCAATAGGATGTCAATGTTGGGGACACATTTCCACAAATCATTTACAAGTCAAATATATATCTTGCTACATTAGAAATTGAACAAATTTCCTGAGAGGCATTTCTGATCACAGTACTAGGAGAAAGAAAGAGAATGGAAAAGAACAAACAGAGAGTATATTATACAGTCCAACACTTTACAAGGACAGATCTTAATATAACACAAAAAATAAAAGTTATAAGATAAAGAAGATATGAAGACAGATACCTATAGAGAAAGGACTAAAGGTAAGTGTGAGATAGAAGTACTTCTTTGAGTAGAAAGCAAGCAAAATAAAAGCTACCCTTTATCATTTTTCTCCATACCAAGCTAAGCATTTATACCAAAAACCCAAAATATATAATAGTTAATGAGAGAGAAGATATAACTCCCACATAGACACTGGAACATACATATATTCTCTCTTTCTCTCTCTATCTCTCTCACTGAAATCTGCAATTAAATCTGTTTCTTGATTCACACATTAACTTTTAAGGTTCCACCTTTTTGGACCATTTGAGAGAAATAACCAATTTTAATGAATGGGTTATAGCAACTATAAATGTTTCAAGTGTTAGGTTTTGGTTTGTCATCAAGGAAGTACTCTACTTGTACTAATCATCATCATCACAAGACAAGTACTCATTTTGTTTGAAAACAGAAGAAAGAAGAGATTTGGATACAACTTGGTCAGGCTTATAACTAGGATTGTTGATATATTTGTATAGATTAAACATTTAAGTTTCCTCATGAGAAGTGGGGTCCTTGTTAAAGAAGGAAGGAGAAGTTATATCATGACCAATGCTTATTGTGTAGTTCTTTCTCTTGCTATCTTCCTTCTCCAATTCACTACACAATCTGGTAATCTCTCTCTCTCTCTCCTATTTACTTTTTTTAATATTATCCCACACTTGGACAGTTGAACCTTATGCTATTTTTTTTTTTGTTGAGAGGACCTAATGTAATGCTATTTGAGAGTGGATTGGAGTAAAATATAGATGGGTGTGTGTAGGCGCCCTTCGATTTACTCTTGGGCCTCCTCTCTTCGCAACCCACAAATTGGGGTAGTTTGAGTGTACTCAGACTGGGCCTAATCCGTGTTGGTTTTGAACAACATGGATTACGCCCAGTCCGAAAGTCTTCGGATTTTCTGAATCCATAGTTTTCAGACTAATGTGCTAAGAGCAAAAAAGATGGTAAATTTTGTTGTTATTAATTTTTTGTATCAGAGGGAAGAATCTCAAAGCAACAAATGAAGGCTTTTAAAGATATAAAACATTTAGATACAGAGTTGAATCTTCCAAATGCAAAATCCTACGGTATAAATTCACCTTTTAGTTTACCTCCTTTTGACTCTTTATCACCCACTCCTCTTCCCGAAAATACCCCTCCCTTTTGTGAAGATCCACCATCTGCCCCTGCACCACCTTCTACCACCACAGTGCCTACTCCTATCACATATTCACCACCATCACCCTTTGTCTTAACACCCATTTTTCCTATTCCACCCGAAAACTCACCATGGACACCGGAGTACCCTCCTAACCCACCGGAGAACCCTCCTAACCCACCGGAGAACTCACCATCTACACCAGAGTATGTCCCAAGCCCACCAGAAAACTCACCATCAACACCAGAGTACCTACCGAGCCCATCATCTTACACTCCCACACCTCCCCAGTATAGTGTTCCTGGCCCACCTAGTAGTAGTGTGCCAAGTCCGATCACTTACACTCCGGGCCCACCTGAATCTGAGCTAAGTCCACCAATGTATATTCCAAGCCCATTTGGTAGCACACCAAGCCCACCAAATTATGTACCAAGCCCATTTGGGAACATACCAAGCCCATCGGGGTCCACACCTGTTCCAAGTCCATTTGGGTCTATACCAAGCCCTTCTAGTTACACACCGAGTCCATATGGATTTGCTCCTGGTCCACCAGTTTTTCAGCCGCCAGTGGTGTATCCCCCACCAATGGTGCCACCGACCCCGTTTAAGGGTCCTCAGAGAGCTCTTTGGTGCGTTGCTAAACCCTCAGTTCCTGATCCAATTATCCAAGAAGCCATGAATTATGCTTGTGGTTCCGGAGCAGATTGTGAGTCGATTCAACCGGACGGGTCATGTTATCACCCGGAGACATTGTATGCCCACGCTTCCTTTGCTTTCAATAGTTTCTGGCAAAGAACCAAAGTGGCCGGAGGAACTTGTGATTTCGGAGGAACAGCCATTCTAGTTACTGTGGACCCAAGTAAGTTCACCATCAAATTCATTCCAATTCTTGGCATTAGTCTCATTTCCATAGAAGATATTATTGGCAATTAAGCATAAAGTGACAGAATGAATCTACTAACTTAAGTTTCCATCTTTTATTGTTTTAGGTTTCGATGGATGCCAATTTATTGCCACATAAAGTTTTGGGAGCAATTTAATGACAAGGGAACAATAAGACATACCAAGAGACTTGGACAATTTATGAAACCTAACTAGAATTTTGCACTCTGAAAAGTAAATTAATTTGGGAGGTCTATTTCAATGTCAGGGTGGAGTAGGGGCTTAGTGAGTGATGACGAAGATACTGTAGAAATTTTTCTCATTTCTTCCATAGTGTATATGCTTAAGCTCTATTTATCTTAATAAAGTTTAATTGGTCTGGTTGGGTGGATACATTGTAAGTTTTTGTTTTTATTTCCTAAAAGGAAAATGTTTTGCGCAATATAGGGGGTTCACAACCAGCCGTCAGGTCGTCTTGTGGCAGCATGACCTAGCTAAATCCCGTAATGTGCAAGATATGCAACAGGCATCCCAGGCACCACCACCCTAAAAGAGATGTGTCTTGTCGTGGCAACCTTTCACATACTCACATGGTCACCATATGGCTTTGCTCGTGGCCGTGAAGCTCCCTCCAATTCAAACTTTGTGCAACTTAATAGTTGGGGCTGGGCACGATCCTTTTCTAAATGGGTACTGTCGTCTAATCTTGGCTGATAAACATGATGCTTCGAGCCGTTTCTGGAGGAACGAACGGTTCCCTTTAGATCACTAGCTCATTTTCCTGGACAAAGCCAATCAGAAATTGAGCTAATGCTTACAAAATTTCCATAAAAACTGTCATGAAAATTGACGACCCCATTACAGAAACCATAGTTTACCCACCAACATTAACACACACAGACATGTATATATATATAGAGGGTTTTTTGGGCTTACCCTCTCGTCACTAATTGGTAATTGAGTTTACCCCCCTCAATAATGAGTAATTGAGCTTACCCCCTTAGACTTACTATTTGTGACAAAAACACAAAGGCTATGTTTGGCATACGTGAAATAATTGCCACTACCAAGAACAACTATTCTTCAATATGATTCATATTAGGGATTCTACCTCATTTTATTGTTTGATTTGGTCAGTAATATGATTAGTAAAGATTGATTTTATTTATATATTATTTACTTTCTGATTTTATTATCACATACTAAACATATCCTTAGTAGTTTTGACAAAAAATCTATATTCAAGGGGGTAAGCTCAATTACCAATTACTGAAGGGTGTAAACTCAATTACCAATTAATTTTGAAGGGGTAAGCTAAAGAAACCCATATATATATATATAGAGAGAGAGACTAACTGCACTTCATGGTGAGCGACGATGTCGGTAGAACTATAATACGAGGGATTTAGTAAATGCCCCCCACTTATTTAGCTATATTAAGATTACACCCACAAAAATATTAGGTTTTAGTCAACACATCAAGAAACACAGTAGGCGGTCTTCTCGGTGTTGATACAAACTTATGCAGCCACATTGGTGTGTTGCCAAACACCCTTCACCTTTGACTGCAATGCGGAAAGCTTAAGAATTTATTTACTTTTTGTTGCAATTAAAACTTGAGAATCAAAATTAGGAAAAAAAATTCTACAAATTGAAATTAGAGTAAATCAAGAGACTTATAAAATTTAATCATGAAGTCTGGTACAATCACAAATTCAAAAACAAACTTCTTTTTCTAACAATTCCAATATGTTGTCCCAATTATCTCAAATTTTATATTCAAGCCATCATATGGCAGGGCTGGAAACTCCAAGATACAAAATAGGAGAGAGAAGTGGGGGTGGGGGTAG
>BEHA01000382.1:312798-363674 GCA_002897215.1 Eschscholzia californica subsp. californica | reverse complement strand
GGGGGGGGGAGATATTGTTTGTGAAGAGAAAAAAAAAGTGAAGAAAAAACCTAGCTTTCATACCAAGAGACTACTAAGGACTCATGCACTTTAAAGTAACTGAGGTTGTATCGATATTCAAGCAACGGTTTGAAGAGCTCTATCGAAGCTTTCTTCAGCAGCAGCTGTACGCTTAACGAGCATGTGATCAGGATGCGACAGCTTCAATTGACTGCAAAATACATATTCATCACGTAATTACATCCAAGAGGGTGTTTTAAGAATCATCACATAATAAGGCAGTAACCCAGAGATAAATTATTACTAAACAACTTTTACTAGTTCATCCCCATTCAATTTGTCATTTCCGTGACAAAACCAACAGATAATTCTTCTAAGATCCGGTTTTGATGGTGTCCTTGAACGACTGGCAGTAAAATGAATGTAATATTGGGTTCTTGCAGCTGACTAGAGATGATAATAATGGGTTGCTTAGTTGAAAATGATAAGCTTGTTTTTGTACAATACATGTAATGATAATAAATTCACACTTTCAATTGTATAAGATATGATAACTTTAGGAAATGACTATCTTTAAAAACATAATAGAGTGGGGACTCGGAGACATATAGTTCAGTTTATGGCTTACCTGAGGTAACGAGATGAAGGTTTACCAAGGTGTAGATTGCATACAATGAGATTGGCCAGAGTTTCTGCATCTTTAGCATCCTGGAGCATAATCACAAATTCAGGGTTACACAAAAAAAATATGGAAGCAGTTTAACTCGTCGGAGTAAGAAAATACGAAAACAGTTTAACTTGTCGCAGTTCCAGCATCAAAATTAGCAAGGAACAAACTTAAGTATCAGAGATTCCATGAAAATACAGAAGCAACACTAAGATAAGGTTTAAATTGTGCCTTGTTCAGAGCTTCGAGCAGCAACGACTCGGCCTCGTCAAAGTGACCCATATGCATGCAGCAGACTGCCTTCCCATTGAGGACAAGTCCTGTCATCTGATACTTCTCAGAGAAATCTTGAAAAATAAGATATGCTTCCTGTATCTTGGAACCACCCTGGAAACGAAGAACAAATAAGTTACCAAAGAAATGTGACTCGAACTTTCAGATATGCAATTCTGACAAGTGGACTAACCACTGCCAAGTTTAGCCATGCATTCGCTAGTTGGGTGAGGGTGTGATCCTCGTCAATTTGTTGCATGATCTTTAGCTGTTTCTCAGCATAATCTGATCTGTACATCTTAAGGAATATTTGAACATTCAATGCATGCCTGCATAAGCAATTTGTATTAGGCTTGTTAGGACAGCAAAGCAATTGGTAAGTGGTAACAATTGCAATAGAAAGTTGATTTTGATTTCAATCACTTAAATCATTGTGTGAACGCACAAATGTAAAAAAGAGGGCACAAAGCTCCAAACCAAAACTGTGGATGCTATAAGGATTGAGTTTTACATAAATGTCTCACCTAAATACATTCAAGTAGGTTATCTTCGGATATTGAAGCTGTGAGGTGGTGGGATTAATGTTAACTGGATCATTCTGTCCAGTGGCAAGAGTACGGCACACAACAGGCAACCATTTCAGTATGTCGTACATAAGGGTATACCTATTCGCATCTTATCTCAGGTCCTGATATGTTTTGGACTATTTCCGTAGATAATATCCTATGATGCGTATCCAATAGATAAACTTACTCTCAAACATTTCATCTTCATAAAAAAAAACCTAACTAGTTAGCTAAGTTACTAAAAAGTCTTGTTGTTAACGATTAAACTACGTTTTAAAAAGAAGAACTATTAAACTACTTGAGCATTTAGATTAAGCCTGATAATTTTGGTATGCCGACTTTCTAATTCTAAAGCACCAAATTACACCAGAACATGATGTGTGGGAACTCAGCATAGAAGGGGGAGTAGAGTATCTGGTAACCCGTAACCTTGGGTGGGATCTTTAGCGGTTTGGATAGGAAGAGGCACAACGTAGAAAGCAGAGATCTTGGCAATTGAGATGACTATCGAGAAAACAAAATGGCTCAAACTAAATTATTGCTATTGAGCCTTTGTGGATTAGAACCGGATGGTACACATGAAGACTAGTTTTGCTGCTTACGCTAAGAGGAAACATTGGACAGCATTAGGGTCACACAAAGATTAGATTTTTATCATGAATTGGGAGGCTATGTTTATATTAATGTAACTTCTTAGTTCTTTGTATAGCAGTAAGCGTACTCAGGTTGGTTTATAACTGAGTTATGCATCCATATTTCTTGAATATAAATTCTTTTTTGTCAAAATTGAAGTGTCACTATTATCTCTTTCCAAATTTGAGCAATGTTTACAGAAAGTAAATTGTATTCCACACATAATGACTAAAATAGATGATATGATAAAGAAAGGATCTATGTAACGGACATCAATAAGGGTATCGGTATCTGCAGATATATGATGTGTCGGACATAATAGTGGAATAAGGCCAAAAAAGTGACATGGCAATACAAGCCTATATTCTTCTTCTAATTTTACTTAAATCATTGATTGATTTTCAGATCCTTGATCTTTTCCCCCTCAATTTATCTAATGTTCCAACTAATCGAAATCTATCGAGAATGTTATAACTTAAAAGAAGAAAGTAAGAGCTGCAAAGACGTTTGAACTGAAATCTAATGGGAAAAGCACAAGTAATTAGTAAACTTGTCAATATTATAAAAATAAATAATACTAACAATTCCATTGTTCCTCCAGCGTTAGTATGTTTCAGAGCCTCGTTGTAGTCTTGCTCGTGCATGAATACGATACCAGCAATCAATCGTAAAACAGGATTGTTTGCAATGGTAGCATCACCCAACCACTCTTTGAGAGTCGAAATTGTTGTTTCCTATACACAATTTAGAAACCACAAAGTTTTCCAATGAGGGTAACAGAATATAACACAATTCATTACCCTTTAATTCAAAATCGACCTGAAACCAACTAGTCGGATATTAGATAACCCTAACGTGTGTTAGTTTCTAGGTTTCAAAGATGCAAAATTTAACCTAAGTTTAGATCTAAGCAGATCAATGAAAGAAGAGTATGAAAAGAACACAGATCTTGAAGATCAAACGCATCGATGAAAGAAGAAATACCTTATTTTCGGTACCGGAAAGATATAAGGCAAGTAATTTAACTGCTTGGAGAGACGTAGGTGCCGATGAATCGATCTCGTTAATCACAAGCTGCAGAAAATTGAAAAGAAGAGAATTAAAAAGAAGGAGAAAAAAAGAGGGAAATGAGATAATTGAGAAAATGAGAGATGGCGAACCTGGTAGCTGCCAAGGGCAATATAAGATCTGTAAACGAGTGAATCCCTTTCGATTGTGTCTTCTGAAGACAGATTTGGAACTTCGCTGTTGTTGATGGCGGCCTGGTAAGCTCCCAAGTAGAAGTTATTTCGAAGGCCGAAGAGATGATCGGGAGAAGCCATTATTCAGTAGTTTTTAGATCTGAGAGAACAGAAAAGAGAGAGAAGAGAGAGAGAGATGAGAGGAAAACACAATTGAAAATGGGAACGTTGTTTGTACATATTAAGAGGAGAGTTCTCGAGTGGCGGTTCGGCCCAACTTCCTCACAATTTTTTTTTTTTTTTTTTTTTTCTGTTGAAGGGTAATACAAAATAGCCTGTATTAAGATAAAGAGTCTGTTACAACAAACAAAGTAGAAAAATAAAAATACAAGTAAAGTAGAAATACAAAATAGCATAACTGAGGAATTGCATAAGATAATGTCGATTTTTCGAGCATTCTTCATTATGTAGCTTGCAAATCTGGTTGCTCCTCTTGGGAATGATATGCAATTTGATCTTAAGAGTCCTTCTGGTTGGTTGAGAGATGAAAATTCTATCTAACTTCCTGTAACATTGAAGATGGATTAAACATACATCCATAGTTTCAAGAAGAAACGAGGATGTCTGCAAGATAGAACCATTAGATGGTTCCGAGTTATCCCGCCAGTATTCTCCATATAAAGAGACCATATCCACACGAGTTCTACATAGTAGAAACAGGTTAGATACCTGGAAAATGGGATCGCCGACATAGCCCGAGTATAAATACCCAGCTAATCCGACAAATGATCGCGAATGAATTGCGACAAGGGGTGGAAGTGAAAATGTTACAGAACTTTGATAAAAAGTTAAGTCTATAAGATAACCAAATACCAAGGTGATCATCAAAAAGTGAGCAGGAAGATTAGAAACAAAAACAACACGGCAAGGGTGGAGATTGATGTTCGAAATATTGTGTCGTCCAAGGTCGAAAGGTAAGTTAATACTAATATTAAATCTCTTATAAGAGCATCGATATGAACTCATGAGCCACAAGGTTAATCGATGGATCCAAATAAATATAATTTGATCCCATGCGTTAAAAGCTTTCTTCGTGCAGTAATGAAAGATGGTAGAAGGAAGTACAAGGTTTAAGTTGTGTTCAGTTGAGATTGAAGAGATGTTTGAACCAAGAGTTTGGTCATCGGTTAATAGGAGAGTGATGAAAAAAACTGTCATTTGATGAGCTCTAAGCTCGTCCTCTAAAGATGCAAGGCTAATAACCAAGAGATGCAATAAAATAGACATGCAAGACTGATTTAATGACTAACTAGAGAGAAGATCTGAGCCTAGGAAAAACCTAGTCTGAAGAAGATGTGAAAAAAGATCTAAAAGATGATAAACTAAATCTATGGAAAGACTACTATGAGACAAATAGTTAATCTAGTTTAGGAGATCTGATATTAAAATTAAGATAATCAAAGATTAGATAAAACTTCCCTGGTTTGACTGGTGTTCTTGTAGATCTGTTATCTTCCTTGGGTTGATTTGGCGAAACACTTCTTTCTTCTCGAGTAAGTGCAAGGTGTAGATTGCTTCCTTGTTGAGAGATAAACTGATTTGTGATTCGAGATTACACTGACCCCTTCAGGATTGCATATGGTTCCTGATGATGAAACTTTGATCCTGAATATGATAGTTAGGAAGAAGTTGGTATTTACTCTAAGATTCAGTCATCATTGCTTCCAACTACTCCATGCAAAATCTTGACGAAAAGGGGATCTAGGGTTTGTGGTTAAGGTCTCTATTTGCTGCTTTCGGTGAAACTTGATAGGGATTGGAATAGATTGGATCTAAAATTGTGATGAGGTAGGTATTGATTTCTAAAATCTTTTCCTTACTATTGTTGATTCAAAACCAGGATTTGAGTGTTGGATTAGGGTTTGTGAAGTGGTAGAACGGAGAAGAGAAAAAAAACCTTCCAAGGTGACGTCACTCGGACAATCTCTCTCCTCAGTTCCTATTTTTAGTATTGAACCCCAAGAAAGAAATAGAGTACTGGTCGACGAAAATCCGCCCTTCCTCAAAAATTTTGTTAAAAACACATAACCTTTTTTTTTTAAGAGAGGAGAAATATAAGGGTCTACGGGTTTTAGACCCAAAATAATATTCAGAAGGGGATTAAGATCCAATCTTTCCAGAAAATAGGATTTTAATTTTTTTTCCTTTTTAGAAGAAACATTGTTGATACATAATGTGTTATGTATGAGACATATAAAAAAATGAGATAAAGTACGAAATTTTAACAATAAATAACACGTTATTTATGAAACAAAACAAGAATCAATAAACAGAAAAACACTATAGCTTTGATATCTAGACATACTTTAACTATACTAGATGTGTTTTGTTGTAGAAATATACGTAATTGATACTAAATAACGTGTATATTGTGAAACAGATAGTAAGTTTGAAATCAATCGAAAAAATCTGAGAAAAAAAGAAAGAGAATTTTGGGGATTGGTTTTCAAAAGTGGGTTTTTTCTTATATAAAAAGTTATAATGGGTATTTTGATTAAATAGAAATGACAGAGCTGTTTTTTCAATAGAGATGGGTCAATTTGGACTAAATATCCATTATAATTATTATTTTGGCTTAAAATCCTATATTAATATTAAAGTGGACTAAATGTGTGTTTGGGTGTAGATTTTTGGACTAGGAACCCAAAAATTATAAATATAAAACCCAAAATGCAATGGGTAATAAGAAATGAGGCCGAACCTAAAATTATAATTGAAATAAAACTCATAATATGAAAGTACCATGTTATCCTATCTTACACAAAACAGATCCACTTATATTCTTCAAGTCCAATCTTTTGTTACTCTTGTTTTCTCAAAAATCAGAAAAGCAACCCACCCAATCAAATCTGACCTCGTTATTAAGTCAACATTCATACTTTCTCTCTCTTCATTCATTTTCAGAACCCAAGAGAAGTTAACCATCTTTTTGTTCTCTTTCTACATTTCTTCACCAAACATTTACACTTTCTTATTCTCTCTCTAAAATTTTGGCAAACCCTCACTGAAAACAAAGGTCTGGTAGCATCATTTTGCGGTATTAGAAACATAGACGAAGAGTGAATCGTCATTTGAAGAAGGTAAAGGTGTATCGGTTCCTTAGTCGTACTCATCGAAAACCACTAAATGGTGTAGCTGTTGGGAAGCAACTGTGTTGAATGTGTTAAAGGTGTGTCGATTTTTTTGCAATCCCTAACTTGGTGTGAACATTTTTCTTAAATTTTTATGTTCTGATGATTTTTTTATTGCAAAACTAATTTAAGCAGTGAGGATTTAATTGTTGCGTTTGTCTTCAATAGTTGGGTTTTTAACTTGGATAAATACTTTCAGCAATGATTATTTTTTGGTTGCATTTGCTTGGTTTATGTCTGCAATTCCTAACTTGTTGTGAACATTTTCTTAAATATACATATTTTTACCATTGTGTTTTGAGCACAAAACTATTTTAAGCATTGAAGATATATTGTTGCATTTGTCATCCTCCTCTCTGCAAGTACATTAATGTTCTAAACAAATTCAACAATGTGTTTTTAGCATAATGAATATTGGGTTTTATTTATTTGGTTGTTCCCTGCACATTTGAAATTGTTGTGAACATTATTGGTTTCCTTTACTAGGTGGATTCTTAACTTGGATAAATGTTTTCACAAATGACGAGGGTTTTGTTGTATTTATTTAAGTTGCTCTCTAATTGTCTTTATTTGGTAGGGACATTTAAAAATGTTGAAGTGTACAGTGGTGTGTTTCAGAGTAATAACCAAATTGTAAAATGTCGACGACATGTATGTTTGTGTCTATGTTTGTGTCTATGTTTGTCTGCTATATGTTTCTTGCAAACTTGTGAAGCTGATAAAAATATTACAATGTCTTATGCAAGGAACCATCTGCTACCGTAAAGGGATAAAAAAAATGAGGAGGAAATAAAGGTGGTTAAAGGGGAGAGGGAAAAGATCCTTGGGGGAAAACAACTATCCAGTTTAAATGTACCGTGAAATCAGACTAGAAGAAACTAATACAAAGAAAACGGGCAGAATCAACTTCAATGGAGTGGAAAATTAGTGTGTGGAAATAATTGTTTTTTGTCAACAAAACTCAAAATGTTTTGATTTTTTGGAGTGATCTTTCTGATGTAAGTACAATGTTTACAGAGGTTGGATGTTGCTGCAAGGAAATTTGAAAATGCTTTTGCAAGAAACTTCTTTTATTTATTGCAAACCAGAAAAAAGCAATAGCAAATTTGATTTTGCTTGGAACAAACTGAGATGTGTCAGAAGTATTTTTTATATGAAAGTTAATATATAAATACAATGATGTTTTATCTCGTAGCATATCATTTAATGTTCAATGTAAACTCAATTGTATTATGAACACTATTTCGTAAGTAAATAAAAAAGAGTAAAATCTGTATTCATAATGAAATATTTGTGCCATATACAAATAATAAAGTGTCACTAAACAACATATAATTGTGAAGATATACAAAAATGCACAGAATAAACTATATATTTTCAACTAAATTTCGGCTCAACATGTAGCACTGTTGTGATGAGCTGGTTGGTTGCAACCGGGTTCTGATCATACAACGATTCCCCGTAAGGGTTCGTTATTGATAAATTTGTAATTATTTTTCGTAGAGATTGTATATCGGCCAAGAGCTTCGCGAAACGCTTTCACACCACCGGGAAAAATTTGACCAATGTGAGAAACATCAGTTGTTCTATCATTTTCCATATATATCGAATCTGCAAATGGAAACAAAATCGCAAAAAATAAATTAACGAATCAGACAACATATGGATATATGCATAAATGAAGGACTAAATGCTTTAAGCATTATTTTGAGCACAACTACTTTAATATGTAATGTTTGTAGTTTATGGTGAATGTTTATAAAAAGTATTTAATATACAAAAATAGTTCAAATTGTAATGGTAACAAAAGTAATTATAAACAGTAAAATAGATGTTTTAAACATTTCATACAATGTTCCAAATGTAAGCGTTTGTGTTGGAAGAACCACGAATATTTTATAAGGGGAAATGAAAAATGCAAGAATGTTTGGTGGGAGCATCGTGATTTATGTTCAAAATACAAAATATGGTTTTTGTGTTAACAATGATGTTGGGAACATAAATACCAGTGTTCACATAACATTATTTAGTTTTTGGTGAAACAAAAAAGGATTGTAAAAAAACGAAAGAAAGATCAATATTTGTAAGGCACAAAATCTGATTTATGATGGTAATGATTAAGATGAGCATGTAAGTATTTGCTCTAACCATATATAATTATGTGATTAACTAATGATGGTCCTAAAAGGTTACCCTAAAAGGTCTCCACCCGCAAGTATACGGGTGTTAAGTAATAAACCCGGTAAGACTGGGATCGATCCTTAGAGACTAAGTAAATTTGTTCTTAAACCTAGAATTAGTCAGATTTTTCAAGTTGATTTGGTGATTAAATAATAAAATAACAAGAAAAATAACAACAGTAAACAGATCAATGGTGGGAGAAACCTTGGATTTTAGAATTCGTCTTAACACGTATTATCAATGGCCTAAACATGCATATCCTTTTATCACTCGAGTTTTGCTAACTCATCGTACCAAACCCCGAAAAATAGTCTAGTTTAAGTTGAAAATCCCTAAAGTCTAAATCTAGAGTGTTGATGCGTCGAAGTCGCGACTATTAAATATCAATTTATAAGCATGACTCATTAAAGAACATCATCTAAACATGAATCATCAAACGGAAAGCATAGATAATGAAGAAAGCTTCTTACATCAAACCAAGAATTCTTTAATAATTAAAACAAATCAAGATATTAGAGCATGAAAGGAATATCATCAAAAATAACATGTTAGAACTTCATCAAGAACCCTAGGTCAAAGAGAGTTAGCTACACATGATTAATTCATAGATGGTTTCATTATAAGAGTTAAGATCAAAATATAAGTAGAAAGAAATCACCCAAAGATAGACTCCTTAATGATGGTGACAAACATTGGTGTAGATAAAGAAGGTGAATTAATGTTAATGAGATTCTCTCTCACAAAGAAAACTCAATAAAAATTCTCATCTCAAGCTATCTTTAAAATCGTCCCTCTATTATCACAAAAGCAATAGAAGAAGAAAACTCTTTCTGTCACTAAAATTATCTCTCTCTACTCCTTTTCTCTCTCTCTACAATTATGTTCTAACAAGAGAAAACAAAAACAAAGTCTTCACTCCCGCACTCTATAACTCTCTGTTTTCTTCCCGAATCTCTCTCTTTCTCTTATTTCTTCAGTTCAAACCTGTTATGTTCTTCTCCTTATCTCTCTAACTAATATTTCTTTAAATCCCGGAGAAAAGAAAAAGAAAAACTCTCCAACTCCAACCCAGTCCTCTTCCTGTTCAGCTCCTCTGTTATATAGAAGAAAAAACCATCAAACCAGTCCACTCCTTTCTCTCTCTCTGTAGAAATATTTCCTCAAATCTCCAGCTCCTTATCTGTTCGAAATCCTCTTTGTTAATGGAAGCAAATAACTCTTCTATCTTTCTTCAATCTCTTGGTTCAGCTTTCTGCTTCTCTCTAAAAAAATCACAGAGTTTTCTGTCACTACCATATATTCAGTTGAAACCTCCTTCTCTTTCGACTGTATTCTATAAGATTTCCCCAATAAAAAATCGAGTTGAACAACTCACAGAATCAAAAATCTCTCCATCTCTGTTAATGGAAAAAATCTCCATTTATCACTGTCAAAATATTCTCCAGAACGCCTATCGTTCTCCATGATTCTCTCAATCGAAAATATATTTTTTCTCAGTCATCCGTCTCGGTTCTTTCTCTCTTTCCATTTCTAAAAATCTCACTATTCACTTTCTCTCTACTGTAGCATTTCAGAGGGTAGAGCCGAGAGAAATAGAGAAAGAACGGGATTTCCCATTAATGCGGGAAAGAGAAATGCTGTTTGGAGCAACGTTGAAAAGCGATGTGAGAAGCGAACCAATCGGAGTACGACACCTGGCCAAAGGTGTTGAAATCACGTGCATTTCTGAAATTATAAAGAATTTACAATTAGGTCCTCAACTTCACTGTGTTTATCTTTAGGTCCCCGTCTAAAATCTGATCTAAACCATCGAGGAAGCCAACGGTCCAGATTATTTCCCTATTAAATAGAAATCCTTTCACGTCCAAACAAACAACAACTCTCTTATCTCTCTCGATGTTGGTGGACAGAGTGGCATCTTGACTCTCTCTCACTAAAAGGTTGGAGAATTGATTATTTCCACCACTTATTCTACTCATTTTAAAGGTTTGACATTTGCTTCTTTATATTTAAAGATTCATGGACTTTTAAACTATTTTTTGGTAGAGATATTATGAGGTAAAACTTAGGGTTTTATTATAACTACTCATAAACCCTAACTTATAGATAGATTCTTCATGTTCTTTTCCAAATAATTAAGCCAATATTTAGTTTTAGTTCGCAATATCTAAGTTTGACATTAGATTTTTCCCCTTTGAAGATTCATTTACTTTCATGTCAAAATCAATTCAAATGTGGTGAAGATATTATGAGGGAGATTTGCTGTTTAGACTCCCTTTTTTATAATTGACTTGCTGTTTGGACTCCCTTTTTCCAGAGTTGCACTTTAGACTCCCTTTTGACGGAATCAAAATGGAATATTCCGTTTCTAAAGTTGTAGGTGAAGAAAATCCCAGTTTACCCTTATATAATCAATATTGCACTTTCGACCCCCTAATTTATTTAACTCAACAAGATGATGAGTGACACATGTACGGAGATTAAAGGTAAAAATTCAGAGCATAAGACCTTTGTGACCCGTTTAGGCCAACTCGACCTTGGTTCTTATTAAATTTTAACCCTACTTCTTCTATCTACAAACCTGGTTCATCCACCATTTTCACCCCACAAACCCTAGAAGAACCAAGGTAAGAGCATGGATGAAGATTGTGCATCAAGTATCAGTGAAATAACAAATCACCAGGTAAAATTTTTGTTACGGTTCTTTAATTTGTCATAAATCTAATGTGAATAATCTCTCTCTCTCTCTCTCCCTCTCTCTAAATGTTTGTTATGTTCTAAAGCTTGAAATTTCTCTGAAGTTTAAAGACTAAAACTCTTCTTTCTTTCTCCTGATTTTAATTGCTATTTGTAACTGAGATTCATCATTTGAAGAATTTCATCCCATTGTTTGTCACTTCGATAGTTCTATATTTGGGTTGTTGAAGATTGCCAGTAGTTCTGTTTATTACTGTTTGTAATTGATATTTGTAATTGTTAAGGTAAAGAAGAAATACATCCCATTTATTTAATGTAATTGAGATTCATCATTTGAAAAGATTCAATTTTACATACTGGTTTTGATTTGAGTTGCTATTTGTTGGTGGATCACTTTTTTAGTAATTATCCATTAACAGGTTTTGATTTGAATCCCATGATTTTTTACATTTGAATTTCTACTTGTAATTGAGATTCATCATTTGTTACTGAAAATCATGGAATACCATACGGTTTCTTTCTACCAATCGATTTTGCCGGCAAGCTATAGAGAGAGATTGGAAGAAGATGAAGGCCGATGGGATCGGTTTCTTTCTCCCAATATGTTCTTGCCGTCTTTGGATATAGTTTTCTTTCTCCTAGGGTCAGCTCGCGGACCCTATGTTTAGGTTTAGTTAATTTGCGGGTTAAAAAATAAGTTGGGTTAAGTCAAGTGGAGGGTAAAAAAGTATTTCTTTCGTTTGCTTTGGGTAAAATCATATTTTCATCTCTAAAGTACTTTTATTCTGTTATATTTAACTATTTTTTTGAAAAAGGGAGTCCAAAGTGCAACTCTGGAAAAAGGGAGTCCAAACAGAAAGTCGATTATACGAAAGGGGGTCCAAACAGCAATTCTCCCATATTATGAGGTAAAAACTTAGGTTTTTTTTATTACTACTCATAAAACCTAGCTTATAGATAGATTGCTCATTTTTTGTTCAAGAAATTAGGTCAATATCTAGTTTTAGGTTGAAAGTGTCTAGTTTTAGTTTCATTGAGCCAATTTTATTTTGTTTATCAGTTACTACTTGAACTAATCTCTTTATGATACTTTTATTTTTAACTTTGATGTAACTACTTCTGTACAGAAATGACTTCAGAAACTTTTGAAAGTAGTGACTGTGAGCTTTATGACGAGTCTGGCGATGATATATTCAATGTTGGATCAGAAACAGAGATAGAAGTACCTAAGTGTGGAATGGAGTTTAACAGTCTTGAAGAGTTTTACAGCTATTGCCTTCGTTACGTCAAAAAAGTAGGGCATCCAGTGAACAAGACATCACAGAAGAGAGTAGGGGGAATAAAAAATATGCTACAATAGTACGTGTTCAGGGGGAGGGAGGACTATACATCTGAAGGGGATTACTCTAGGGTATCTCTTGCACCTAATTGTCTAGTGTTGGTAGCGGAATCTCAAACATCATATGTTTAACACTAGTTTCCAGGATCTATACATGAACATACCAATGAACTAGATTGGAAAGATGATTACCTCTTAATCGCTTTCCCACGAACTAAATCCCGACCAGTATTCGAAAGATAAGAGCTCCAAGTGTAGCTCCTCTACTTGAGACACCGAGTAATGACTTGAACTCCCTCCTTTCAGTCAGCTAGGACCTTCTTGAAGGTTGAGATGAAGAACTCCTTCTTCTTGACTAGATACTTGAGAAAAATCCTTTTCTCTCTCTCTCTCTCTCTGAGATGTATATTCTGAAACTCTTTCAGTTGACCCTCAGACTCTTGAGAATTCAATCTCTGAATTGCCTCTCTCTTTAGGTTGTATAATTAGGTATATATAGAAATCCCTAGAAGAGGTATTAGACTCAAACTAGGATTCCATAAACCTAATTATTAGGCAACACCCAAAATACCCTCCTTTGGGTCACTTAAGGTGGCCGGCCAACATAGCCCTTTATGGGCTTCCTTGGCCAGCCCACTTAGGGCCTAGCCGGCCATCAAATGGCCGGCCCTATTGCCTAGGTCGGCCATCACATGGCCGGCCTTCCTAAAGCCTTTCCGGGCCTCCCTTTTGGGCCCGGACATGTTTATCTCTTCGGACTTCTCCGAATCTTTCAGGACTTACCAATAATGGATCCAATCCACTTATTTGCCATTATCCATCTAGTCAATTCTCTCCGTTCAAATCACTACTCTGTTGTGTAACCCTTGTAGGATCCGGTCTATGTTAGCCGCGAATCAACTCTTGATTCAACGATCGTAGTTGGCTTCTAGCTAAGCATTACGACCCCTAATTGGACCGGACTAATGATCTTCCGAGTAAGGTCATTAAGATCCTATTAGCCAAATTGTACGCATTGCATCCTTGGTCGAAGGACACTCCTTCGGAAGGATACCATTCCTTCAGACTTTAGGCATTATATCCTTCAGTCTCCCACTTGTACTTAGAACAAGTGCAATGCTCGATTCCCATGTTTTTCGTATCTCATCTGATATGTCATATTCATCAGACTCTCTTGATCCCGAGAACAACTTCCAATCCAAACGATTAACTCTTAATCCGTTTGAGCACAACCATGCATTTTTCAGTTGTTTCTCATCAAGTGGCCCGGAGATACTTTATCCTGATTTTACTCAGCAAAACATAATCCATTCTTGTACTCCCACTCAGCTTCATGTCTATCCTGTCTCCCCCAGTATCCCGCTTTTATAACCACTTTTTACGGATGGCGTTTGACGGTACCAAAGTTCGACATTCCTTCCATAAACTGAGCAAGTACTCATGTTTTGAGGAATCTCTCCAATTTGCTTAAATGAGAGTTATGACATTTTATAACTTCAACTCTTGAAGTACTCTCATTTGGCGGGTTTCCAGTGTATCAACTATACACCCATGAAGTTGACCTTTGAATACTCCTATTCCCATAGCCCAAGAAACAGCGCTATCTTGTCAATCAATCATGCTAGTCTTCTTAAGTCATTATTGTCCAACTAATGACTTGGACTAGGGATAGTAAGATGGTGTGCTTCCATGTTCACTTAGTAGGGTTTCTTTTATTAGATCACGTATCTAATAAACCTACCTGGAACACTCCATCCTTTTGGACTGTCGTCTAAATTCTAAACCACAATTTAGATGACGAAATAAACCCAGTTTATTTCGGATAACAAGAGTCTGTAAAATTTGAGCACCCGCGTGAACTCCTTCACGTTCTCAATTTTACAAGTCATCTTAGGATTCTCCTTCCTTGATCCTAATTCCTTAGATTCGAGCATCTCATGATCGTTCTAAGGTGACAGTTTAGTTTCCTTTTCACTTCGCTTTGTTATTATCTTGCTTTCGAACTCTTCGTAAGCTGTTATGATAATATCAGTTTCTCCCACTGAAATTAGTACTTCCCAAGTTCTAATTTTACTTTCTTATCTAGTAGAGTTAAGTAATGACTCCCAGCAAGAAAAACTTTTTTCCACCTATTAGCCCTTCCTAAAAGATTCCTATCTTTATTTTCGGAAGATTACTTTTATGACTTTCTTCAATCTTTTGACTTGTATGGGTGACGACATCTTTTCGTACTCCAAGTATTTCTCAGATGTTCGGGTAAACAACAATCATCTCATGATCGTTCTTATGTTTTCAAACATAAGTGTCTCTCCCATGTTTATCATGGGAGCTGGGTAGAATTTCTCTCCAAGAGATCTTCTTATTCAGACCTCTTCAAAACTCCTTTTGAACGAGTCTTTATCATCCTCTGGTCTATCTCCATAGACTTTGATGCCCATGGTTTAATTTACCCTCGTCTTCTTGTCCTCTCATGTATGTCTCCTACATACAGGACATGAAACAACGCTTGTTTGACTCCCACTTACCTTCTTGTCACACAAGATTTAACCATTCTTACTCTTATCTCTTTGGATTTCCGATCCAATTTCAGAGTGGTTTCTGCTATAGTTCTTTTGAATCTTCTCAAGACTCATTGGGGTTTTTGAGCAACCTTCTTAACTCCTTAAGAAGTTTCTAGGCGATTGTCCCTTGAACCATTCAAGGCGACATCCCTCTTTACGTAAGCCGAGTAACTCTTACTCTCTTTCGTTTTAAGGCAAGTAACTCCTTACTTCCTTTTGTTTTTAAGGCAAGTAACTCCTTACTTCCTCTTGTTGCTCTTTATCGAATCCTATTCGATTTTTCTTCCCACTTGTCTTCTTTGAAGGACCTTCCTTTTAATGAAGACACCATCGAGAGCAACAATCTCATTGTGTTTCGATGATTTGTGAGAAAACCCCGTTCTTCTTCTCGAAGAACTTATGTCTAACACGCTTTAGACATTAGAATAATTGACAAATTTTAGAATTCCTTCTAAAATAATATCCATATCCATATGGACTCAATTATTCACTATAGCTTTTCTAGGTTTTTAGTGGGTTGGCAGATACGTATTAGACTTTTGTGTTTTCGGAAGACCGATGACTATTGAACTTATGATCTCATCATATTCTTTAGTCACCCAGACCCATTACTCGATTTAGGATTTGTTTCCAAAACTTCTCCAAAATCAAGTCTTACGTCCATTCTTATCACATTAATCGTAGACTTTTATGTCTAACATTAGTTTCTACGATTAACTGAACTCTTGCACTCTTACAAGATTTAGAATGACTAAGTCGGATCATTCGGTAAAACTACTTAAAAGTTAAATAGGCTCCTTTAAGAACATCATAAAATATCTCATATTTTATTCACTCTCATAATCTCATTACAGAGTCAATGTTCTAAAAAGAAAAAGAAATACTAAAACTGCTTTAAAGTATTGCCTATCGAGTTTATGATCCTTCTTGAGCTTTTCCAGCAACTCTTGCCTTCTTAGCTTTTGACAGGTTCATCTCCTCTTCAATAAATACTCAGCTCCCTCTTGCTCCTGTCATTCATAATGATAAGAGTCTTTTAGGTATCATATACCTTGAGGAATTTGTATTTAATTGAATAACTTTTAATAATATTTACCTTGACCGGAACTCCCAGCTCCGTCGTTTAATTCCTCCAAAAATCGCGGGCAATCTCTTAATCGAATATGAGATGTACTACCGCACACAAGACATATTTTGTTACGAAGGATAGTTCTGGGTTTCGGTGCTTTCTTGCCCATTCTCTTGCCAGACTGCTTCCTTCTCCTAACGTCTTCCGTTCCCGTATTTACAGTCTCCTGAACACCTAGAATTTCTTCTAGAGTTTCAGGGGTGCTGAACCTACTTTCAGCAACTTCCAGAATCGCCAGTAGACTTTCGAAGGATACCCCGCCAAACTTATCTTCAAAGTTCGCTACTACATCCTGAAACCTTTCATCCAATGAATTCAGGATGATGTCAACAGCCATCTCGACTGGCATAGGAGACCCCATCCATTCCATGTCTTTGAAGTGATCAATCATCTCCAAAACATGATAACGGATGGATTTCCCTTTTTCCAGTCGCATTCCCAGTGTCACCATTGTGATTCTAAATCTTTCCATTCGACATTGTGTTCCAAACACTTCCCTTAGTCGTCGAATAATGGTGTATGCTTCCATTTCAATGAACATATCTATATATTTTCTTTCCATGGCCATAAGCATTAAACCGGTTACTGGCGCTGACTTCCTTCGAATATCGTCTACTTGCTTACGTTCTTCATCAGAAGAGGTTTCTGAAAGCACGAGGATCAGAATGTCCAATACTTCTGCGCTTTCTCCTAGAACCTTTCTCAGGTTCCTCTCCCATTGAACGAAGTTGGTATCGTTCAATTTCTCAAGTATGGTATAGAGGTTGAAGATGTTCTTTGTCATAATTAAACTACATGTAAGAAATGCGAAAGTGATTAAACTTGTTATCCTGCCAATTTTCTTAATTTGCCTATATTATTCTACTTTTGCTGTCCCCTTAGAATAATATAATTCCAAGATCCCATTCCTTCGAAATTAAGCGTACTTTGGCACTGCCCTTAATTCGTCGTCCTGGGTGAGTAACTCCTTACTGATCATACTCCTATGACTCTTGGTTAACGATTTAAACATTAAATCGTCCTTTAGCCTCGAAGTCCAAAACCCTTTTGCTGACTCGTTGAGAATAACCATTTAGATATGTAGACCTCTTCATAGATCTACCCGTATTGTCCCGAGGTAAAAGATGGCACCCTGCTTTGGCATGACCCACCATCGATGAACAAGGGCTCAACAGGTGTCTTAATCTGGGTAGGCTTTACTCAAAATTCTTTTTGGGACTTATTACGTAATTTATCAAGTTGCGTTACTGTGAACTCTTGCATAACCATTCATGATTTATTACGTAAAAGTTTATGTGGGTTTGTGTAATGATTTGTTAAATCTTAGTATTACCCCTTAAAAGATCTCATCTTTTAAGTTTATTTCTTGTTCGCCTATGGTTCGTTTGGATCCATATCCAAGAACCTCTATTGACTACTCCCACTTGAACCATGATCTCATCATTCAGTTCGTCAATAGATTCTAAGACCCTATACTCTAAGTATTATTCGGGCACAACTCCTTGCGCTTAGAACAAGAAACGATAATCTTATCTAAAGGTATACTATTCTACGCAATCACATACATCCATACATACAATAATATGACAATCATAATAAATAAAGTATGTATCCTAGATTCGTTTCTAGGTTTTGCTATGTCTCGTATAGCTATTCGTGGGAATTTTGTGACATCTCTATGTCTAATGGGCTCTAAAGTTTCGTATTCACAATACTTAAACTAGAAGCACATTACGTTTCTTCCTTAATTGTTTCCTAAATCAATATAAGGAAAAACTCCGTTCGGGTTCTTCTCTAACCCGGGTCTATGTCGGAAAAAATATGCTCGGCACCGGGACAAAAAGTCTGAAAAGCTCCCTTTCAGATCATGGCCTAAAAGCCCTTGAGTCTCACTCAAAAAGACCTGAGTCAACCTGGTCAAAGTCCCTTGACTGGTCTCTGGTCAACTCTTGACTCAACCTGGTCAAGGTCCGGTCCTTGAGACAACACCTTCCTGTCGTGCTCAGTCTCTCGGGCAGACGCGTCCTAGCCCAGCTAGACGCTTCTGTCCTAAGACAGACCATAGACATCTCGGGTGAGATGTCTAGGATGCGTCCTGGTAGCGTCCCAGACGCGTCCAGACCATCCGGTCACCTTTCATCCCTCTCGGGTACTCAATCCGAGTGGTGTTGGAACTTCCAGACGCGTCCAGTACGTGTCTGGACCTGGGACAGCACATGTGCCATCTCGGATGTTCGGTTCGAGATGCACCCGTGCTCCACAGTCGCGTCCCAGACGCTTCTGTGCACAGACGGCAAGGCCATCCTACCTGGGATGCCTTCTGGACGCATCCTAGACGCTTCTGGATGCTCCGGTCGCATCCCAGTCGCGTCTGGAAGCTTCCAGTCGCATCTAAGATGCTTCTGGTCGCTCCAGACGCATCCTGAATGCGTCCGGACACCCGTCCAGTGTCTCGGTCCTAGACCGAGACTTTAATAGGTTCCCTCGAGCGCGTCCAAGCCGCGTCAGGGATGTCCGAGACGCTCCTGTCTCGGAATCCTATTCCGTCTCGGACTGGGATATCCCAGACGCGTCTTCCATGCGCTGGGACGTCCGAGACCCGAGAGTCTCGGACTCCTAGTTCGTGTTGGACTGGGATATCCCAGACGCGTCCTAGACGCTCTGGGACGTCCGAGACCCGAGAGTCTCGGACTCCTAGTCCGGCTCGGACTAGGATTCCCGGTCCTTCACGGACTGGGATTTCCAGTCCGTGTCCCTGTCTGTCTCGGACTGTCTGTCCGAGACGTGCTGGTCCGGCCCGGACGCGTCCTGTCCGGTCCGGCTAGCTGGGTTTCCAAACGTTTTGTAAATCCAACCGTTCCAACTTATTTTCTTTTTGTTTTTCTTTGTTCCAGCTGCTGTTAGGTACTGTTTTTTGACCAATTCATCAACCAATCTTCATGGTTTTGATGATTTTTATCAAAATTCTAATACCCTAAAGCTTGTTTATGAAAACTCTTTTCATAAAACTATGTTTTTGGTGTTTCTAGGTCATGAATCTCATTCAAAACCCTAATTTGATCTCATCAAACTATGCTTGAATCTCTATTCAAACATCAAAAACACTAGTATCTAGTTGTTCAAGTATGAATCTAATTCATCTAGTCAAAGATAGTTCATGCAAACGGCTCGTGATGCCACTGTAGGGGATTACTCTAGGGTATCGCATACACCTAATTGTCTAGTGTTGGTAGCGGAATCTCAAACATCATATGTTTAACACTAGTTTCCAGGATCTATACATGAACATACCAATGAACTAGATTGGAAAGATGATTACCTCTTAATCGCTTTCCCACGAACTAAATCCCGACCAGTATTTGAAAGATAAGAGCTCCAAGTGTAGCTCCTCTACTTGAGACACCGAGTAATGACTTGAACTCCCTCCTTTCAGTCAGCTAGGACCTTCTTGAAGGTTGAGATGAAGAACTCCTTCTTCTTGACTAGATACTTGAGAAAAATCCTTTTCTCTCTCTCTCTCTCTCTCTGAGATGTATATTCTGAAACTCTTTCAGTTAACCCTCAGACTCTTGAGAATTCAATCTCTGAATTACCTCTCTCTTTAGGTTGTATAATTAGGTATATATAGAAATCCCTAGAAGAGGTATTAGACTCAAACTAGGATTCCATAAACCTAATTATTAGGCAACAACCAAAATACCCTCCTTTGGCATTTGTGGTTGATGGTTTTCAGGGTTGGAATCTAAAGAATAAATTGAGTATACACGTTGGTGATCGCAATAGTCATCATAGAGAGTGTGTCAAATCATGTAGGGATATTATGAAGAAAAATCAAGGTATTGAATCTTCATTTGTAAAGCATAGTACAAAAGCAGAAGTTGATTATCTTGTTCGTGTAAAAGCATCACTTGAAGCAATCAAGTTCCTTGTTAAAGGTGGAATAGCGTTTAGGGCACATGATGAAGGGAAAAAGTCTACCTATAAGGGTAATTTTCTAGAATTTATTGAAGCTTTAGAGAGAAACAGTGACAAAATATCAGAAGCATTTATAAGTGGTGCAAAAAATTATAAGATGACTTGTCCCTGTATTCAAAAAATTATAAGATGAAATTGTTACGAAGATAGTTGGAGAAATTGGAGATGGTTTGTTTTTGTGTTCTTGTTGATGAAACCGGTGATTGCTCTAATAAAGAGGAAATGGTGGTAGTTTTGCGGTTTGTTGGTGATAGAGGATTCGTTGTTGAACGATTTATTGGCATTGTTCATGTTGAGGATACTAGTACACTATCTCTTAAAGATGCTCTTAGAAAATTGGTGGGGGGCTTTGGATTGTGTCTATCTAAAATTCAAGGACAAGGATATGATGGACCACGTAATATGAAAGGTGAATTTGGCGAATTGAAGACTTTGATTCAAAAAGAAAATCCACAAGCCTATTATGTGAATTGTTTTGCTCACCAACTTCAATTGGCTCTTGTTGCAATGACTAGGAAGCATGATTATGTTGATTGGTTTTTTCTTGAAGTGTCTCGCATTGTGTACTTTTTAAGATCTTCTAACAAACGGAAATCTTGCTTCGTAAAAAACAAGTTGCTCATTTTGCAAATCTAATCGAGGAGGAGTTGGTGGAAGCGGGTACCGGGTTGAACCAAGAGTTGTCAATTGCAAGAGCGGGCGATACACGGTGGGGATCTCACTTTCGTACTCTTAGTAGGCTAGTTGATTTGTTTACTCCCATTATTGAAGTTCTTGAAGATTTGGAAAGTGACAAAAATTCAAATGGTGTACCAACAAGTTTTTTGATTGTTATGCAAACATTTGGTTTTGTTTTTATGTTGCACTTGATGGTTGAGGTTTTGTCATTGACAAATGAGTTGTCTCAACCATTACAAAAAGCGGATCAAGATATTGTGACTGCCATGCAACGATACCAGATGCAATGTTTTGCGATTCCTAAAGGAATTAGCAAACGGATCAAGTCCGTCCAACGGAACTTCTGGTGGGGTAAGTCGAAAGGTATATGCACCAAAGCTTGGTCATATATTTGTTTGCCGAAGAACCTTGGTGGTCTAGGGATCCATCTGCCGGAGCTCGACAACACCGCTTTGCTTTCTAAAATGGCCTGGAGACTCAAAACAAATCCAGAAGCTCTGTGGGCTAAACTTCTCAAAGCTAAATACTTCCCGCATACCGATATCCCAGGCCCAGTTAAGTCTCATCACTCTTGGACCTGGAAAACGATCAGAAAGCACTACAACTTCATTGAAGACCTATCCACTTGGGAGTTACACTCCGGAAATGATATTAACATTTGGTCAGACAATTGGATACCAAAGATCAATGGTCGTGTACCGAATCATAAATCTATAATTATAGAAAGCGACAACATCAATATCATCAAACACATTCACAACAAGCATCATACAGTACACTGGCAATCTCTAATCCACATCAGAAGAATTCAAGAAATCAGAAAAGAATTTGATGCGGTCCAATTCAAACACACAAGGAGATAACTCAACTTAAATGCAGACGAATTAGCGAGATGGACGAGGAAAAAGAATGCGAGTAAAAAGTGGCAGAATGTTCCTTGTATTTTAGTCGATAAATACTGTAATAACGCTTTTATTAATTAATGCAATGCTAGTTCAACAAAAAAAAGTAAGAACAAGCTTCAACAAATGAGAGATAGTGGATGGGAAACGTTTTATAAAAAAGTTGTGAGTTCTTGTGTAAATCTTGGAATCGATGTGCCCGACATGGAGTCAAGGTATGTGAAAGGTAATAAATCGAAAAGACTTGCTTCGTTTTTGACAAATTTCCATTATTACAAGAATGATTGCGTTTTACATGTCATAGATTTTGTAATGAAAGAGTTGGGTGATCGATTTACACCAGAAAATGTTGAGTTGTTGAATTGTGTGCCATGTTTGAATCCTTGTTCTTCATTTCAAGATTTTGACATTAATTCACTTCTGAGGTTGGCAAGATTTTACCCAAATGACTTTAAGGATGTTAGTGATAGGGAGTTTGTCTAGCCAACTTGAGACTTACATTGAGTGTGTTAAGATGGACGATAATTTTTCGAATTTGAAGGGTATTTCAGATCTATGTAGGACTCTTGTTCGTACAAAAAAGCACAAGACATTTGGATTGGTGTACACTCTTTTGAAGCTAGCTTTGTCATTACCGGTGGCTACCGCAAGTGTTGAACGAGTATTTTCTGGTATGAAATATGTGAAGAATGAGTTGAGAGATCGAATGTTTAACCCATGGCGTAATGATTGTTTAGTGACATTTGTGGAGAAAGATGTGTTTGCTACAATCGACGATCAAGATATTACCAAGCGCTTTCAAGGAATGAGTAAAAGGAGAATGAATTTACGCTTGGACTAGAAGGAGATTTTTATTTTGTGTTGTAATTAAAACATTAGTATATTTGATTATGTAATACTCAGATTTTTTTTCGTTCTATAATATTTTCGGCATACCTTGAGTTTTAATCCTGGATCCGCCCTTGGTTTAAATCATGCATATATGATCACCTACCATCTACACATAGTGATGCATTCATATCTCCTACTTCTAGCATGATACTAGACAATAATATAAAAGAAAACAAGAGATCACCCCTACCTAGCGATTCAAGACTCCGCCCCCCTTCGCTTCGCCTCGAGCAACTCGCTCCCACTCGTTTCGGCTTTCCTTATGACCTCCTAGATAAAGATAAAACTTAGATTCTTCGAGAAGAATCTTAAAATAACATAGATGACTCCGAAATAACCATAAGAAAAGAAAGATCAAAAGAGACTCGACTCGCATTAACGTCGGAAGACCCCGAGCGACTCCATTCTGTCTTAGATTCAAACCGACCATAATTTTGTTCCATTTTGATCAAACAATATATTGTTTGAAAGCCAATTCAATTTCTAACATTTCATTACTAGTGTCTCGGCCAAAATCCCAATATATAATCCTCAAAATAGTTAAATACACACATCAACAAAACAAATATTTCTTAACAGCGCGCTGTACAGTATAACAGACACAACTCTCTCATCCGAACTCCAAATGACACATACCATATCATTTCGGAAAGATAACATCCCAAGCTACAACTTACGTCTGTTTGTAGTACTTCATCCGAATACTCAATTAACACAGAAATGTCGGACAATAGGCTGCAGTGCGCAGTCCGTTGTTTCAGCTCAATCGATTTGCATCTTCGACCATTGAATTCTATCACTAATTTCCTTGGACTCCATCATCTAACCATGATCACATGACCACAAAAGCCCCCAAATTTCCAGATCATAAAACCCTAGAATTTAAATCATTTAAACAGTCCATAATGCTATTTGAAATTGAAGTGAAAATTTCTTACCCTTCTCAGGCAGTGATGACTTTCAACAATCTCTTTATAGCTTTATCTAACCATCTTCAGAAAACCTAATACAAGTCAAGCTTCGCTTCTATTAGTGGAGTTGAACTCGCACCAAATTATGATGAAGAAGAAGCATTAAATAAAACAAGGTAGCAACAAATCAAAAACCTCAACAAATACTAACATTTACCTTCATCCTAACTAGCTATGACCGAAATCTTCATGCACAATCAAGCTTCAAGTCTTCATCTCTCCCATAATTCTCCTTCGCAACTACTACTCTTTTGTTTTCTCTCTCTAGAAACCCTCCATTGCTTGAATTTCCTCTTTATCACTCTAAAGATCTCAATTTCCCCAAAACTTTAACCTCTTAACCCTAATCTCTCTCCAACCTGATTTAATAGATGGAGAAGAACACTTAGAAATGGATGAACAACAACTAGAAATCCTAATATATGATTAAATCTCAAAATTCCATTTTGGTCCCTAATTTTCTTATAAAGTGCAAAACAACCCCTGACTTGACCGGATTGCATATCTAGTCCCCGATTTCACCTTGTTTTTTTGCCAAGTAGTCTTTAAGGCAACTTATTCATTTCATTCTTTAACCGTAACCTCGGGATGTTATAATTGCTCATATCTATTGTCCTGCTCAAACTCAAAATCTGAAAGAGAAAAAGAAATAATTTAAGAAACAAACAAACACATTAAATGGCGTTAACTAACAGAAGATTAATATAAAGTATTACCCGGTAAAGATGGTAGCCAATCTTTTAAACAACTCAAGGCTTCCACTACTTCAGGAGCTAATGAAGATCTATATTCCGTGAGTATCCTGCGACCACAACTGAAAACGGATTCTGATGCTACCGTGGACACTGGAACAACCAAGAAATCTCGAGCCATCTTATTAAGTGTAGGATACTGAACACCACAATTTCTCCACCAACGTAATGCATCGAAACTCCAATCATCATTTCCTTTTGGAAACAACTTTTCTTCCAAGTATCCATCCAACTCTGATTTTGTAGTTTCTAAACTAGTATCTCCCTCCTTTAAAAATTCATCGATTTCTCCATCATTCTATCTACTCATTTGGTCAGATACCACATCGAGAGAGGACCTTGAAATACTTTCTGACGGATTCATGAAAAAACTGACAGAAGAAGATTTTGGCATTTCATATGTAGAATAAACATTTCCTAAAGATTGAAGAAACATGTTGAACTTAATGTCAGCATTGGTACGATAAAGCTTCTTAAAAACAAATTCTAGATATTTTGCCTTGTATCGTGGATCAAACACAATACCAATGCTCATCATTAAGCTACACTCGCTCCAATATTTATCAAATTTTTCTCTCATTTGCATTGTCATGTCACGAAAATATAAATGCTCACTTAATTCCCCATGAATAATCTCTTTGTTTACTTTAAAAACACTTTTAAAATACAAATTTGTAGCTGGATACTTAACACCTGAAAACTTTAGTGTTTCATCGTAAAATACTTTCAACCCTTCACAAACAACTTTTGTTTTTTGTCATTCATCCAAATGAGGGAAACACTTATATCCTAGATCCAACTCTGTTAAACGCTTAAATGTGTCGCGCACTGCAATGACACTCTTAAGCATCAAATAAGTTGAATTCCACCTAGTAGGAACATCTCTTTCAACATCCTTTCCAATCAATCTTGTTTGAGCCAATGCACTTTCAAACTTTTCGAATCTACTTTGAGAAGCATTTATGTAGTTAACACTTTCCCGAATCTTTCTAAGAAAATCATCGATGACTCGCAATCCATCTTGTACGATAAGATTTAATATATGTGCACTAGAACGCATATGCAACATCTCTCCATCAAGAAGCAACGATTTCTTTCCATTTAGCCATAGTTTAAGATTTAATATATGTGCACTACAACGCATATGCAACCTCACTTAGAACTTCACCTGTATGTGGAGACAACACCATTACATAAGCAATGACCTTCTTATGCAATTTCCACTCATTATCAATGTAGTGGCAAGTTAGACAATAATAACCCTTGTTTTGATGTTCAGCTGTCCTTAAATCAGTCGTGAGACTAACTCGCAAAGATATTGAATCCAGCTCACGTTGTAACTTAACTTTCATCTTTTAGTAGATTTTCAAAAGATCTCCCCGAATGGTATTTCTCGAATAAAACTTGGTTGTTGGATGGTAAGATCTAATTAACTTTCTAAAGCAATCATATTCAACCATATTAAAAGCACAGTCATGCTTAACAATCATTTGACTAGTAATTTTCGACTTTCTGACTCATCAAACTTCCAATTTACGACTTTTGAGGATTTACCATTACTCTTGAGAGAAGTCAAAACTGATTAGTTAGCACGATTCATAGGCCACCACTTACAAGTATTCAAATGATTTTTAAGATGAGTTGTCCATTGTTTACTATCAACATCAGATGATTTCATACAATGACTGCATGTAGCTCTTGTTGGGTATTGATGGCGTCTACTAATGTTATTAACGGAATCTCAGACATCTCATATCTAACATTAGTACGGTCCCAAGATCATCATGCATAAAATAATAATCAACTAAGAGCTAGAGATTACCTTAATCGCTAGTCTTTCGTCGAACCTTTCCAATCGCTTTGAGAAGACCAAGAGCTCCAATTGTAGCTCCTCTACTTGGGACATCGAATGGTCTACTTAATCCCCCACCATGTAAGCTAGCTAGAACTCCAATGGTGGTTTGATAATAAGAAGAACTACTTCTTCTTTATTTGACTAGTTGATAGCTTTTGGGAATTAGCTCACTTTCTCCTCTTTACTTGATGTTGTAGAGTAAGAAAGCTCTTAGAGAAATTTCACACCTTATTCACTTCCCTAAGGCTCATTATATAGAACCCTAATAGGAGTCCCACTCAAATTTGGTTTCCTAAAGACCTTTTTGAATAAGATTAAAGAAATAGTCGAAAATAGAAACTAGTTTCTATTTTCTCAATTCCTTGATTAGGGGACGTCCAAACCAGGCCAAAATTAGCAAACCCAACCTTCCCTATTAAGGGAACCATCCCTCTAAGTTTCAACCCAATCCGAGCCCAAAAAGTCCTCTTTTGGCTCTAGGCCCAAAACCCCTTTTTCTGACCTTTTATGCTATCTTTACCCAAACTTCTTTTGGACCTATGAGACATGTTTATGGGACTCTCCCATGATTATATATCTCATTCCCACTAGTCATATTATCCGATTAAATAGACATTCTTATGTGTAACCCGTTGTAGGATCCAGTCAAAGTTCGACGATCGTAGTTGGTTTCTGGCTAAACAATATGACCCCCTAATCAACCGGACTTGATGATCTTCTTCATCAATTGTCTTATCTGACAAGTTGCTCGCATTGCATTCTTTGTCGAAGGACATCTCCTTCAGCTCTGATCTTGCCATTTACTGTTTGTTGCTCAAATTCTAGCCACACTGGTGACCTCTGTTTTCTTTTTTGCATTCAGGGGCTTGTTCTGTACCTCCATGTTCTTCTTTCATTACAGTGTTATCAATATTTGTCTCATTGAGATCGGTTGTTGGTAGAGACGACACTGAAGGACAAGTAGTCGAAGTCGAAACACTTGTTGTAGGTTGTGACATTATATATATAGAGTTCAAGTTCTAAACCTACAAATTATGCAAATTAACCATATCATATTATCATATTCTTATAACTACATAGAAACTATCTTCATATTGTGAATGTAAAAGCAATCCATATATAGTACATCAATGATTCTAAAACATATATAGTACACACTTACAATTATGTACAAATATAAAGTAGATGAATTCCTAAAATATAAAGACGGTGAAAATTCTAATGAAATTTCAGCAAATGCTTCTTAGAACACACTTACAATCATGAAACATATATAGTACACACTCAATCTGAAATGAACACAGTTACAACCCTTAAACCACAAACTCACAAGTATTGTGAAATATAAAAGCAATCCATATATAGTACAACAATTATTCTAAAACATAATAACATATACGGTACACACTTACAATCATGAAACATATATAGTACACACTCATATATTTAAGAACACATTTATAGTACACACTCATCATTTCCGTGGGGTGGCAATATTTTGAACAGAGATATGAAATGAACACACTTACATATATAATACACACTCACAAGTATTGTGAAATATAAAAGCAATCCATATATAGTACAATAATTATTCTAAAACATATATAGTACACACTTACAATCATGTTGAACTTTCATGATCAGATTAAATCAATATATGCAAGATAATAAGACATACTCTATATGAGAGGCAAACTTACTGTCTTCTTCTTCCCCTCTCTTCCTAACCAGATTTCGTCAATTCTTTGTCTTTCCTAGTTTCTCTTTCACTTCGCCAGACTTCAATGATTCAGTCGAAGATCTCAAGAAATCCTAGAATTTAGAGAGAGAGATAGATAGAGAGAGAGTTAGAGAGGGAGAGAAAAAGAGAGATGACTTAGGGTTACCAAAACTTCTTCTACTTCTTCTGTTCTTCAAATTTCACGAGAGAGAGTGAGAGACCGTGTTTTCTCAGTTAGAACTTAGGGTTGGGTCATAAGGATTTTCAACCATTAGATTTAAATACCGAATCTTAGCCGTCCATTTATATTATTAGTATTAAAATTTATATTTTTATTATTTTTATATGTTATTTATCGGATACGGATAATTATCGGATAGGATAGTGGTGTATCTGAATTCGTATCCGATAAGATGTCGAATATTCAGATATCCATTGACATGAGACAAACCATCGACACAAGTTATAGAAGAACTTCTTGAAAGTTTTGATATACTTTAGTTACCAAATTACTTTTGAGTATTGTTTTTTTCCCTCCTCTTGGCCTATCAACAATAAAATTAACTTCTTGAAAGTTTTGATATACTATTCATCCTTTTAATTTTGTAAGAGGTGGGTGTAAACCAGGGAGAATTAAATTCAACGATGCCCTAGTTTTATTTGATAAATTGCTTCATTTTAAACCCTCGCCTTCTATTTATCCTTTTAATCAATTGTTGGGTGTAATTTCAAGAATGAGATATCATACTACTGTCATTGATTTGTACAAACAAATGGTGAGTTCAGTTAAAATTCAACCCAATATCTGTACTTACACAATTTTGGTTGCACATTTCACAATTCACCATTCGCTTTCATAAACAACAATTCACAATTCACATTTCACATTTCACGTTTCACAATTCACATTTCACATTTCACAATTCACTATGAACGATAAACAAATGGTGTAATTTCAAGAACGAGATATCATACTACTATCATTGATTTGTACAAACAAATGGTGAGTTCAGTAACCCAATATCTGTACTTACACCATTTTGGTTGCACATTTCACAATTCACCATTCACTTTCATAAACAACAATTCACAATTCACAATTCACATTTCACATTTCACAATTCACATTTCACATTTCACAATTCACCATGAACGGTAAACATATACTAATACAATAAAAACTAAAACTAATAATTCTTCAACTCTATCCATCTTCAACTTCGGCAACTTAGATGTTCTAACTTCTCCATTCACCATTCTCGTCGCTCTTGGAATCGAAGACGAAGAAGAAGTCGAATGTCTTGAGTCAGCCCAAAGGAAGTGTGACGGATGATCATCCCTCATCAAAGGGCACTTGTAATACAAACACCCTGGATTGTCCACAGATCTCAATAGTTTCAAACCCATGTTTCCACCACTACAATGACATGAAATCTCTGGAAAAGTAATTTGAGACATACTGCAAAAAAACAATAAGCCTCTGATAAACATAAGCGAAGAAAAAATAATCGATATTGACAAATAAACTGATCATAAGCAAGTATTACTGGTGTTGGGTTAAACTAGAAAAAGTGGGCAGCAATGGGTTAAACAATAAGATTCTTGTTGTTATTTAATCCACCACCAATTGGAAGGGAAAGAGGAAGGCTTTGTGACTACTTTCTAGTTAATGCTCCCCCATGTTTAATCAATTTCAAGTTGAATAGTCAACTAACTCAAAGAGAAAGAAAATGATTTGGATATCTTTCATCAGTCAAGTGGTAATGAACTACTAGTTTGAAATGGTTAGATGCTTGATCCTAACAGATAATCTTAACTATACCAGATAATTGCCTTATTTTTAGTTGTCATGTGTTGATAACTAGGGAGGTAGTTTATCAAAATTACAATGTTTTGAATATTTTTACAAATTTAAAGTAGGAATGAAAATGCATACTGTTGAATCGCAAAAGACTTTAAGTTTATGAACTTACAAGCAAGAATGGTACGATATGAGAGTCTATAACCTTTTACCTAATTAACTTTGGCATTAAAATCTTCAAAATGTGCAAAAACAGTAGAAAATACAAAAGTTCAAACATTAACAACTTTAATCTCTATATATAAACAGTAACACCTTAGAGTTCAAAATCCACATTTGTTCGAGTTCAAACATTAGCAACTCATATACTCTCCTAATATAAGACTAGCCAAGTCCAAATCTAATCAAATTAGCATAATAAAACTAAATTAATCAATTTAATATCAGATCTCACAATAGTAATGGAATAATATAGTAAAATAGTAGAAATGGTACTACACAAGATTAAAGAAGTCATTTTTCACCACAGAAAAAAAAACCTAAATAGAAACATAAACCCTAAAAATTTACCTCGTCAAATCTTCTGAAACTTGTGGAGATATAGTAAAATAGAGTGGAAATGGTACTCAACACAAGATTAAAGAAGTCATTTTTCACCACAGAAAAAAACTTAATAAATGGAAAAAACCCTGAAAGTTTACCTCATCAAATCTTCTGAAATTTGTGGAGATATTGCAACACAAGAAACTCCGTGTTTCGTCGAAGAGAGGGAATAGAAAATCACCTTGAATTCTTGGGTTTGAGTATTAAGATTCGTTGAGTATTTTGGGTTTGAGTATTTGTTGAGAGAAAAGGAGAGAGCGCTGACAAAATCGAGAGAGAGAAGAGAGTTATTGTTTGTTTGGGCGTGGAAGGGTTTTTATATAATAGGGAAATAATCTGGAATGTTGGCCTCCTTAACGGTTCAGATCAGATTTTAGACGGGTGACCTAAAGATAAATACATGGAAGTTAGATGTTTTTCACAATGTAAACATTATTTGTTACTTTTCTAACAAATTATATATACTTTATCAGGAATTTAATGAATACTATATTATGGTACATATTACGTGTATGGGTTACAACATTACGAATGCTTTAATATAAAACAGTATTCGTTTCATTATTATAAAAACTTCGCTTTATTGTTGCACATCATGTGTTATTTGTAATAAATTATATATAATTTACGTGAATGTATATATGATTTATTGTAAATAATATAATTTTATGTAAATTTATGTGTATTTAATATCTCTCCATTTGTTATCACAGTTGGAGTTCCAGGCAGAATCATCAAATCAAAATAAGCAAATCAAATTGAAATCAGAGGGTTGGGATAAGATATTTACAGAAATAGGACAATTATTTCCTGGTGGGGCAAAAACATTTCGATATGCTCTTAGGCAATATAGTATTAACACAGGACATGATTTCAAATTCATAAAAATGATACAAAGCGTGTTACAGCTGTGTGTACTGTAACCCAAAATCAACAGTTCTTTTGTTGGTAAACTTATTCTTGATGATGTAACCAGAAGCCCAGATCGTTCCACTAAAAGTTTGAAGAACGATTTCTTGAAAAACTACGGCGTCCAACTTTCATATTACAACACTTATGAGGGGAAGAAAGTTGCAATGAGGGGAAGAAAGTTGCAATGAACGAAGCATTTGGCCAGGAAGGAGATTTATATGCAAAACTTAAATGGTATGCTGATGCCTTTTCACGTACAAATCAAAATTCTGCCTTTTCACGTCCAATTAGAAGTTGACGATGTTACTCGTCGATTTCAAAGAATCTTTATTGCACCACATGCTTGTATGACAGGATTCAAATATTGTAGACCTGTTATATAACGTTGATGGAACCTTTTGCAAAACTCGTTTTAACGGTTGCATTCTAGCTGCTGTTGCTAAGGATGGAAACAATGGTGAGTTCCTAAGTTCACATAAATTCAATATATTATTTCTTCAGTTTATCTACTTTATTGTAATTTTACGTACTTTTACTATTCTCTACATAATTTGTCATAAAGTATACATAATCAGATTAGATTACCTATTCTTTACATGTAAGTTTGTAAATATAGGATTACATTATTATGGATTTATCTTACACAATTCACAATTTCAGGTCTGTTTCCCTTTGCTTATGTTGTTGTTGACGCCGAGAATGACCTTAATTGGGATCGATTTTTAAGTCATTTACGCAATACTGTGGATACGGAGAAGACATATACTTTTATTTCAGACCGTCACAATGGTATTATCAACGGTGTTAAGAAAATTTTCCCTGCAGCAAACCATTCATTTTGTGTTTGGCATCTAAGGAACAATCTTAATTTAAGACTCGCTAATGGAGCTCGAAAATCAAAGTTCTTTCAATCTTTGATTTTCAAGGCAGCTAGAGCTATTCCCGAGTCTGAGTATAATAATACTATTAATCAGATGATACAGATGGGTGGTTCCAAAGTTGCTGCATTCTTTCAATCCTTAAACCCTGCATCATGGGCAGATTCATTCTTCCCCGGTCCAAGGTTTGAAGTGTTCGCATTTTTTCTAATTATATTTGTGCAAATCACATATGTTTGTGAATACATTATACATAATTTACGGTGTTTAAATCATACTATACTGGCAGTATGTATAATTTCAGACACATCATCGTAATTTAGGTTTATTAAATTATAATGTAAACACCTTTTTTTCTTTTTTTAATGTAGACATAACTATATTATTTTGTCTTGTTCAAACAGGTACACAGCAATAACTTCTCAACTATCGGAGTCCTTTAATAATCAGATCAGACATGCTCGTCTACTCCCAATTACAACAATGTTGGATGCAATACGTACCCATATAATGAACAAGATGAATGTAGCACGTGAATTGTCTAAGAAGTGGACTACGTTCTTTTGTCCAACCATCACTGATCTTTTGAAATCTAAACATGATAGTGCAGCTACTTAGAATTATGCACAGGCTGCACCACTCATATTTGAGGTTTATTCTGATCCATCACATTGTGTTGATCTTCTAAATCTGACTTGTACATGTAGAAGGTGGCAGGTTGATGAGCACGCCATGTTGTGCATTAGAACTTTGGCTGACGATCAACAAGATTGTTTCTATGATCCTATTTGGACAACTGAGTCTTATGTGAAGACTTACCAGGAACATATAATGTCATCCCAAATTATGATGAGCCTCGTTCATTTGATGAAGAGTCAAAAACACTTCCACCGTTGATTCGTCGTAGACCGGGTAGGCCAAGAACAGTACGGATCGAGAGCTCAGGGAATATTCCCAGGAAATTGAGGATATGTGGTAGGTGTAAGCAACCTGCCTACCACAATCGCTCGACATGTAGGGTTAATATTTGATTTTATTTCTATAATTACCGTATATACAATGTATCTCCGGTTCTTATTAATGATAATCGAATTAGTAAAATTTAATTATTTGTGTTAAACGTTTCATTATGTTTCATTACACTTACACAATTTATTATAAAGTATACATAATTTGTTGTACATCATGAATTCCCATTATAAAACTTACTTAGTGTATATCAGTACACAATATAAATTACTTTATATAGATGACCATTAACATAAATTACTATAATTTAAATGACAATTCAAACATTTATAGAAAAAAACATATAGAAATCTGTCATTAAATTGATTTTTGGTTCAAATACTTCGAGTTATTACATTTGACCAATAATGTACCACTACAAAATTATAAGTTCAACTAATGTAAATTCTTTCTCCACTGATCTCTTGTTTCATACAGAAGCTCGTACGTCACTTGCGCCCTCTTTCGTTGTGCTAAATCCGTCCAATCTTCGCTAAGAAATTGTTTTTGTACTCCCCATTTGAAATGTTTCATGAACAACAACTCCATTTATAGCATTATAAATGGACCACAATCCGCACTGTCCATCATTTATTAATGATCGAAAGATCAAACCATGAAATAAGTAACATCAAATCAAGCTGTATAATACTAATATGTAAAAGAATATAACAAGTTTGTTACTTACTTTTCTCCTTGTTGATGATCATACAGCGTATTTGATGCACCTGAAAGGTTGCACACCCAAGCGGAGGTATCAAGTAGTAACGGTAAAACCGGAGTCGATCCAAGGATAGGAAGGTGATTCGGATAACGAAGGAGTGTCGTTCGTCGGCCTAGGTATCACTAGCTAACTTAGACTAAAAAAGAAAGCAACAAAGATAAATGGGGGTTTGGTCGAAAGAGTAACAAAAGAAGAAAGCGAGTAAAACTAAATAAATTATCAATGTAAACGGGTGAGAGAGATTCGAGAGAAGTGTCGGAGGAACAAGAGTCGGGAGGTAACAAGAGTCGGGAGATAAATAAGTGAGAGAGGTGTCGAACCGAGAATCCGATAATGATAAACCTACAACTATGTATGGTCCAATCTAATGTTCAAAGTATAACCGATGTTCGACTCCTAAGGTGATGTCTATAAGCACTACGTATATCCGGAGATCATACTTAGTCAAACAAACATCATAATCGGTTAATCCCGAGTCAACGAAAGTGTTGTCTAGTCGCCTAACTATGTGAAGTGCATGACAAGACACATGAAATTATGACTTAGACTACGATCGATACCGAATACTTCGTTTCGTCTATTAACTAATGCGAAGTGCTTGACAAGACACATGAAAATACGATCGAAACGATAATCGAAATAAATGAACATCAATTTGTAATCAAAACATCAAATCATATTAAACATAATCACGAATTCATCACATTTCATCTCATATAATCGACACACTAAAGTTAGCTAAACATGGTGATTGAATAAGAAATGGAAAGAAAATGATGAGAGAATCCCCCTTTTTTCGATGTGGTTTGAGGCTAAGATCGTCGGAAAATATGAGACTTTAAGGTCAGCCGATCTCCCCTTAGCAAATTCTGGGCTCCCCATAGCGACCATCATGATCTTCTCCATTTAGAACTCATCCTCCATTAAAGCAAAACCCTAGCTTTCTCTCTCTAGCAATCTTCAACCAAAATCAAATCAAACCACATGGGAAGCTAGCCAACAATATGGGGAATAAAAGACCATAGAAAAATCCGGCCAATGAGTTGATGAAATCCGGCCAAATCCATGAAAGTCCAGCCAAGAAGCCACTGCCCGAGCTGCTCGTGCTATCCCGTGCTTGATGTTCCGATCCGAGCTGCTCAAGGACGCATCCTTGCTGTACCCGAGCTCCATTGAAGAGCAACCCGAGCTGCATTCTTGGCCTGTTGCTGCTGTTCCCATCTGAGTTGCTGCCAAGCTTGAAGGATGCGTGCTGCTGCTGCTGTTCCATGAAGCCGAGCATCCCGTGCTGCTGCTCCCGTCCCCTTGTGTTACAGTCCCGAGCTGCTGCTCGTATTGCCGCTCGGGCTGCTGCTCGGCCGGGCAAGCTAGGCCGGTCAAGTGTGCTGGCCGACCTATGCTTAACCGGCCCTCCTCCTTCCTTCTCTCTTGTTCTCTCTACCAAAACCAAGCTTCAAGAACTCCCACCAAGAACACCAAACCCTAGCCTCTAGTCTCTCTAACTTTTGTTAAGGAAGAAGATGATGAATAGTTGATAGATCCCTTTGACCCCTTTCTCTCACTTGTGTATACACAACCCTAGACTTAGTCAAACTTGACTTGGACTAAAAAGGGTGCCCATAGAATCTCTATTATTCTCTTCTTCTTTGGGCTCTTGGGTTGGGCTTCTTTCTAAAGAAAGGGAGTGTCTTCATCTTGTCTCTACATTTAGAACCAAGGGGTGCCTTCATAGAATCCTTGTTTCAAGACAGAACCTCGGCTTTTTTCATTCACAACTTTTCCGTCCGAACTCCGAATCGACTTTCGTTTTCACCGTCGGACTCGTCATTGACCTCACTTGTTGTTTGACTTCTGATATTGAACAAAATGACCAAAATACCCCAGGTGCTCTTTTCTTCCCTTTTGCCGCATAAGATGAAAATGTGATAATTCGCTCTCTTTATTCCGAATGACACGCCAAACCCCAAACAAACTACCTAGCAATGAAAACACATAAATAATTAGAATAAAACTCTAAGAGAACTAACTTATCAAAGTTAAGTGACCTAAATGTGGCATTTTCACGCCACATCAGTATTCAACTCCTTACATTTTTTTTTTTAATTCAGGACTGACATATTGTATTTCATGAAGCACATCAAGTATCTCCTGCGCATACTTCACAGCATTTTCTTCGCAAACTTTACGTAGTTGGATGTCGAAGAATAACGAGTTGTAGTGTGTCCAAGTTTGATCAAAGTAATAAAAAACAATCAACGCCCAATGGATACCCCTACTTACATCTGTAATCATGGCATGACACATTGGTGCAACTATATAAGATAGCAGCCCTTTATCAGCCTCATTTAACATCCGATCTTTGAATAGTGCGTTTATGTTTGCTTTTGTTGCCTTGCATTTTATCATTGTCTATACAATAAACATTCAATCTTTGCAAATTAAGTTTGCATCTTTTCATCTAAAGATTAACTTAAACATTAAACAATATGATATATTTCATGTAAATTACACATACTTTATAGAACATAACTAAAAACTTACCCATAACTCTGCTCCAAGAATGTTAACTGTTATATTTCAGCAGTCATATTTTATGTAAAATATGTGTACTTTATCAAACAATATTAATAACACAATAAAACTTAACTGATAATTTCATGTAAAGTATGCATACTTTATCAAAAAAGATTCATAACACAATGGAATTTATCTGAACACTTACCCATAACTCTGCTCCAAGAATGAATACTTCTCCAGCTCCAACCATTACTTCCGAAAATAAATATTTTGTCCACCAATTTATAATCTGAGCATCTGTCTCGCAATTCATCATTAGTAGGTCCAACTGTCTCCCTCTGGTCTCACTCATGATTTGATTTGTCCAAATAAGTGTTCTGCAGGTCAGTTATTGTTAGTCCAAAAAGAAAAAATTGTAATACTCATAAATATAGTATTTCATAAAGCTCACATAGTGTCAGTTACAAACACAACACTAATAGTTCAACAACATAACATTGGAATCAAAATAGAACAACTTTAATACGTAAATCACTCATTACGTGTTTTTCCCTCCTTTGTTAAACTCTTCGAACAACCCCTTTTCATCATCTTTAACTTGTTTCCATACTTTGCTCTTCTTCTAGTTGCATAGTTTCTCGTCAACATCTGATGCTGGTTTCTTCCCCTTAGTATCTTCCACAGTTTCCACATTCACGACATCCTTTTTCGACATTGTAGCATTATTCTTACTAACCTTTTCTTCCATTAATTTTGGATCTGCCTTTTCAGTATGCTTTCTTGTTCTAGGTGCTTCCTTCACTCTCTTGATAAGAGAATTTTGCTTCGGTGTTTTAACAACAGCATCTGATTTTAATCCTACTCCCTTTGAAGCTTTTGACTTTGTCCTTGGCTTCTTGACTGTCTTTGGTGAAGGCTCTACAAAATCATCATTTTCATCTATTTGTACATCTTTTCCTTTGTAAGATTTTGCAAGTTCTGCTATACCAGCAAAGTCATTTGGATCATTATCATCAATACCCAGTGAAAATGTTGGTGTGCTACTAAAAACTCTCTCTTCAACCATTTGATACTTGACCATGGCTGTGCATGGTACATTTTCATCAGGTTCTGAACAAGTAGTAAGAATAAATTCAGTTAAATCATGCATAATTTTACATTTGTATAGGAAAATGTCAACCAAACAAGCCATAATTTCATATAAAGTACCTATAATTTATAATAATGAAACATAATCGTTGTTGCAATTATGCATACTGTAAGTCATGCTATATGATAATTTTAATAAATTTTAATAGAAAATGTCTCACCAAAGTTGTTACCACCATCATTGTTAAACTCATTCTCCTGTTGCTTATCACCATCATCAATTTCATTTTCCTCAACATTTTTATCTTCTTCTTTTTCACCATTATTTTCTTTACCACCTTCCATTCCATCTTCTTGACCTACATCTTTATCTCCCACATTACCTTCAACACAAAAATTACTTTCATCATGTCCATCATTAACTTGATCTTCACATTCCTCCACATCAACTTTTTCCTTCAACTTAAGTTGTTCTTTCAACTCAGCTATTTCTTTTCTCAACATTTCTATTTCAACATCTTTACACTTCATTCCACTCTTAAAAGATTCTATCATCTCCAGCATATCAATATTCTGATCATAGGTTAATTCAATATCAACCCTTTCAGTAAATTTGAGCAAACCATGCTCTTCTTCATTTTCTTCTTCATCAACACTCACAATATCCTGCATTTGAAAATTCAACATTTTAACAAAATTTTATACACAAACTTATAATTTATTGTAAAATATAGATAAGATAGCATAAAGTACATATATCTCATGATTCAGTCAGAAACAAATAAATTTAAATTATGAGTGTTTGGTATAAATTACATATACTTTATGATAAAAAAGAAGACTGTTATAAAAATTATACCTGATCTTCTTCTAGTCTAGCCATATCAATCTTCATTCCATTAATGAAAGCATCAACTGACCACCTCAAGAACCTTGGATATTTTGTTGCATTCAAAGGATTCTTCGGGTACAGTGATGTGTGCATGCATATCCAGAACTATAAAACAATATGTAAAATTTTCACATCACACAACTAACATAACATATAATTTTACATAAAGTATAGGTTCTTTCAATAAAATCTGACATAGAACATGTAAAGTATGCATACTTACAGGTAAAAGAAACAGGCAACCAGATGCTTTGGTTGGTTCTTCAGCATGGTTGTCAATGATTTCCATCATGTAAGAGTGTATGGCTCTTGGACATGACACCCTATTGATAGCCCTTCTCGACATGATGTTCTATAAATGCTTGTCAAAACTGTGAAACCAGCCAAAGTTGCAAACAGGAAGTTGGCTGCTAACAACATGATTAAAAGACTTACAAATTCGATTGCTGGTTCATGGTTTCTAATACATCTCTGTAGTGCCATTGTAACATAAGCACTTGAAATTCCCTTGTTCTTGTTACTTGACTTTTTGATTGGTTCCTCAAAATATTTCATTAGAAATGCACACTTGAATGGATCTTGTTCATGAAACCTTGGAAAAGCTTCATATTCTGCCCCCTTCATTGGCATCCCAAGCAATAGTGAAACATCTTCTGGTTTAAACTCTAACTCAAACCCACCAATGATAAATTTTTTTGTCGATTTTTTGTATCGACATAGAATGTCTAGTATTGCACTTATTTGACGAGTGTTATAGTTTTCCCTAAGGATGAACCCCTCTGCCATGGAATCAAATAGCTTTGAGAAAGGTGTATGGCCAATTTCTTCCTTTATTTCTTCTGTCATGTACTGACGGTGGCTTGTTATCAACTCGATCGGTTTGCTCAAGCTGTATCTGAATTGATTGAAAGTCTTCCCCTCTGGAATTATCTTTTTCTCGCCAACTATGTCAACTGTATGACAATTGTTATCTTTTTTCCTTCCCTTTCTTGGTGGTTGAGCTTGCTCCCACCTGTTACATAAAAATTTTAGATTTATATGTTAAGTATAACACATTACATATAAAATTATGTATAATTTATCATAAATAATAGTAATTTTCAGAAATTACTAAAACATACTCATAAATCATACCTCTTTGACAGAAATTGTTTTGTTTTTAGACTTTTTCACAGTTTCACCTTCTACATTGGTCGAGATTACTTTGCTTTTCGATTTCTTAACAGGAACTAATTCTTCCTCTGATGCTTTTCTTTTTAAAGGACTTGTTCTGACTGGTGTAGAATCTTTGGATGCTTTAGGAGCCATTTTTGATTTTGGTGCCATTGAATTCTCCTGCAACAAAATATTAAAATGTTTAGGTTCTTTCAGAACCCTAAAATCAATATTTATAAGAAATTTCGTGTAATTTATACATTATAAGCAAAAAAAAAAGTAACATTATGAAACCTAACAACTTAAAAAACAGATCAAAACCCTTACAATCACACAAAATCGGCCAAAAACACAAAACAAACCCTAGCCACCAAAAAAGAAAGAATCATAAATTTATAAGACATTATCAAAACTATTCTTCATTATCACAAAACATTATGCATAATTTATCAAACAGATCCCAAAAATATGATTTAGTATTAAGCTTTTAAACATCAATATCTAGATCAGAACAGAAATAACCCTAAAAATCACCCCAAAATCTTACCATAACGTTGCAACTAACTTCTTTATGATGAAAAATTAACATGCAAAATCGGTTTTATAAGGATTTTCACCTGACAGTAACGATGGTTCAACAATCAAACGACGAAACTAAACGATGGTTTTATAAGGATTTTCACCGGAATGTTGAAAGATTAAGAAGGTTGATGAAGAAGTCGATTTCTTGGCTTCTGGAAGATGGCGATTCAGAGATTTAGTTAGGGTTTTTGAACGTTTCGCTTTAGGTAATTTTGGGTTTTTACCAAAACAGTAAAAGTAGAGAGAGAAAGTTTGGTAGGTGAAATATCAATTCCTATTAAGAACCCAAAAATCATGCTCATTTGATCCGTTACAAATATTCTCGCTGGCCCCACATTATAAATTCCGTTTAATTAGTTTAGGGACACAGGCGTAAATCTTATATGATTTATAAGGTTTTTTTGACCAAAGTGTAAAAGGACTAAAAATCCATTTTTTACAAGATTGGACCCTAATCCTTTTTTCATTATTATTTTGGCCTATATACCCACGGACCCTTTTGAAAATCAATGACAACATTAATTACATTTTCCATAAAACTGCTAGAGCATTTGCATTAAAAAGTGACCCTAGCATGTAAAAAATCAATATATTAACAAAATCTTCATGGTCATTTTCAGCATTTTCTTCTGATGTCTTGCTCGATATTGCCTTTAAGAAATTGCAAACATTTATTTCGCTTATCTTGGATCCATTAAATTTTTTACGGACAAAATCACTAATTTTGGGTTTTCTTTTGGTAGATTTTTTTTTTGATGAAAATTCTTTTGGTAGATTAGTATTCCCTACATTTGACACTCCAAACAATAATGCAAAATCATTCTGCGTAAATTTGATCTTTCTTCCTTCAATCTTGAATGAGGTATATTGTCTTTAGTACTACTAGTAATGGTATTCTTGTAGATCACATCAAATAAGTTTCCCAATGGTGTCTCCTTCATTAATCTTATCATTTTCTCTTTTATGGTTTTCTTGAAATCTGAAATACAGCTACAACGTACATTCAAGCTAGACCGTACTATTAGCTTGCTTATTTTTCTTAGACTTTTAGCTACTTAATTTCTCTATTTACCTTTTGTTTTACTGGGATTCATATCGTCCTTGAAAAAAGACAAAACAGATGATGTTATATAATGAGAGAGATTCGGTTTTATCAAACCAGACCACTAAAAAATAGAAAATATGTGAACATATTGCAAACTTACGCAAACAAATTGCAATTGTTTGCGATAGGTCTGCAAGTCATTTGGAAATATAATAAACACAAAGAACAGTGAAAAACTGAGTTTAGGATTTAGAGAGAAAACCGATTTTAGGTTCTAGAGAGAAAAATTGAAAATCAATTTAAAAATTTACTGCATAACTTTTGCAAACATATTGCAATTGTTTGCAAATGATTTTCGATTTAGAAATAGAAATTGAAAAAGAACTAAAGTTTTAAAATGTGTTTCAAAACTAGAGAATCAACAATTCACAAGTTTATACATTCTACATATAAACTAGATAACCAAAAATGGCTTGTTATCATTGAACATGTTTAGTTGGGTTTTTGCAACATTTCCAAAATTTTAAAGATGAACAATAAGTAACATCGATTTTAAAGAAATCGTTATAGTGATTTTGAGAATCAATAATTTCACCTATATTAGAAAACGAAATCCCCAGGTTAAATTGAGAAACTTTAGTAATTCTTCCGTTCGTTTGGTTTTCGAAAGAAGGGGAAAGTTTGTGTTTAGTTTCAGAGTGAGAGAGAGAGAGAGGGAGATTTGAAAAATATAAAAATTAACTCGTTTTGACTTACTAGGTTATTTTGGTATTTTTCCTATGTTTGACATTTATAAAAATGCCACTAGAAAACATTTGGATCCTTTTTTATTATAAAGAGAAATTTTCTCGAGGGAGATTTGGCCAAACATTCATAGCAAAGATCAACTTAACGGTAGTGTATGGTGTGTTTTTTTGTGTGTTTGAATCTGAATGGTTGCATCTGAATTGGCTGAACTAAATTTGTTGAGTCTGGATTATTTTACAAATTAGATGTTTATTTTCTAAATTTGAATTATTAGGTCTGAATTAAAATTTCGGGAATCATAGCCTTAATTGATATTTTTGACAAATAAAGAGGGAAATCCAATTTCCCTATCTCCTTCCCTTTTGTCTAAATAAAAACAAAAAGAACTTTTTAAAATCAAATAATTTAGGGTTTTTCCTCTTCCACTTTCTCCTTCATTATTCTTGAAACAAAAATCAGTATCCTCACCTCTCTATGCCTTACCTCTCCTTCTCTAGTCGAAGGTCATCAGAGCTGAATCCTTTCCAGATACGGTGGGGTTTCAAGCAAGGTAAGTAGATGACCCTCACCATATCTGATAACGGTTCGAAGAAGATGACTCTCGCCAGACTCGGCAAGGGTTCACATACCTGGTTCATACTGTGGTGGTAGGCGCGGTGTGTGGTGGTGGTCTGATTTGTGGTGTTTGGTGGTGGTGTTGGTGGTGGCAGTGGTCAGGTGGTGGTGGTGTGATCTATGGTAGTGGTATTTTATGGTATGTGGTGGTGGTTTTGTGGTCTGGTGATCCAGTGGTGGCTGTGGTCTTGTTTGTGGTGATGTTGGTGAAATATTTTAATGTGAGACAAAAGATTTTTCAGCCCATTAAGACAACAACTTAGGTTTCAGATTTTCTTAAATCGAAAAACAAATGTTTGGAATCCAAGGAAAAAATAAAAAACAAAAACAACCTTACTTTTTTTTTATATTGACTACAATGGTCATTACAAAGGCATTAATACATCGATACGGTGTAATAAGCACGATAACTGTCGAATTACTACGGACCTAAAGCCCGACGAAATTAAATGGCCAAAATCCCGACGAATTAAATGACCTAAGCTTACATAAACTACTTTACTTATACCCAAGTTCAATATTCTTGAATTTGCACTTCCATGTGATCGAACCTGGGACCCCCGCATTGCAAAGTAGATGCACTTACGAACTGGGCTACCAGTTGTTGGCAACACAACCTTATTTTTGTAATCTCAAAATTTCATGATGTAAGTTAGGGGTGAGCAACGGTCGTTTGTCAATCATTAAGGATCAAGGGAAAGCCAAACCAACCAATGACGGTATGGCTATCATCGACAGAAGCTAAGCCGATCAAGTTGTCAAACGACTTCGTTCGGTACAGTTTGACTTGACTAAGTTTGGTTTTTTTTTTTGTTGAAAGCTAAATCAAAACATAGAAAACCCAATTACAATCTCAGATCCCACATCATTTGCGCCCTCGAATTCCATTCACGACTAACCTTGTGTTTCCTTCCCCACTTCGCCAAAGCATCCGCCAGAGTATTTGTTTTCCTCGGGCTGTAGTGAAATTGTATATTCTCGAATTTGGTGCGGCGTGCTTGGATCTGTTTCATATGGTGAAGCGATTGCCAGTTGATGACCTTGTTATCGTCAAGAATATGGTGACGTCAAGAATATGATGACTAAGTTTGGTTGGTTGGTCCAGCTGAACTCTATCAACCAAATGAAACATGAGAAGAAAAAATGAACTCAAGAAGAAGAACGAGAGTTAAAATTTGAAGCCAGTCCATAAAATATTATATATTTAAATACTTCAACGAAAATCTATTTCTTAATACGATAATGACTATTAATTTATAGTATTATATAATGTACATATAATAATTACATACGTAAATTATAAATTATATACAGTTCGGTCCTTTTGACTTGGAAGCTTTTCAAAAATCCAAGTGGAAGCCAAACCAAATCAAAATTAATTGATCGGTTTTACGAACTAGCCGAGCCAAACCGAGTTGAACATCTGTTCGGCCCAAAATTTGTTCGCTTTCGTTCCGGCAAGTTGGGTCTGTCAGGCGGACAATTGATCACCCCAAGATGCAACCCAATAAAAAAGAAAAACTCTTTCTTTCTTCCTCACACCCAATCTCGCTCGCCATCACTATTCTCCCACTTATATTCCTCACAACTACAACTCCACGATTACTCCTCTCTCTCTCGCTCTCTTTCTCTTTCTGTTCGAGAAGCCTCCTTCGTGAAACACTTCACCGCAGGTTAGGGTTTTCGGTGTTAAGAAGATTTGAATTTATCGATCATTTCAGGTCAGATTTCTTCAAATCTTGATCGATTTTATTACTTTTTTATTTGCAATTTCTGAATTTACGCTTGATTTTGTTGAAATGGATATTTTTTGCAATACCATCTCTCATGTCTCCCAATCTAATAATCAATTTATCTAATCTTTGACCAAAGAATTGATAGTTACTATTTAGGTTACAATGAAAATTCATGGAGCTAATTTTTTGTGTAAGTCTAAACTGTATTGTGTCTCTTTTTCGATTCATTGATCTAATAATTTAGGATCAAATTTGCCGAAACAACAAGTTTATTTTCCTATCGTTTTGGAACCCAAAGAGAAACATATGATGGGCTAATAGCTGTGATTAAATCCAATATAGTCTGGACTTTGGATTGGATCCTTTCATAACAAAATTGGCAATCGAAACCTGTATTCCTTTTTGGTTACTGCCTATGGATTTTCCTTTTTGTTGGTGAGATGGCCATTTGAGTCTTTGAGTTATATATTGCCAATGTACTAACAGTTTGGTCTCTTGATCTAACAATCTGAAATTTTTGTACACTAAATGATTTGATACTTGATATTAGGGAGTTTCTTACTGTTTTGTACTTAGACCATACTCTCATCTTTATTCATTTTGACCTCTGAATTGCTGGAATATTTATAATTCCTCCATTATCATAAGGATTGTGTTTGACAACAAGGATTTTATCAGGTGGAAGTGTTTTCGTTTCACCAGTTCCACGAAAGTATATCCATAAGAATATATTAAGACCACACTTTGTTATTATTTAGAGATTCCTTTGGTTCTATTTATTGTGAGAGAAGTTCTTACGATGTGTTAGGTAACTACAGTTTCATAGCTATAAGTTTAATAATGTATCTTTACTGTTATTTTCGTCTTCTTTAAGTTACAACACCCACTAGAACTAGGTAATCTTTCTTCTTCCTCTTCCTCTCTAGTCTCTACTTGTTTTTCCCTCTCTAGTTCTTGGCTTACTGTAGTTTTACTGTTGTTTTCATCTTCTTTAAGTTTCTTGCTCTAATTTTTAGTTTTTCTAATTTATACTTCATATTTTGTTCACTAATCTATATGAAATTATGATTTATGGATCAAGAGTGACTCATAAGTTGGAATGTCTATGTTTATTAACTTTTGGAGTTGAATCTTTGTATGTAAATCTTTGATTGTTTGTCATGACTTTACTTTTCTACTTAGAATGCTATTGTTCATATATATATATATAATATATTATATGTAATTTTATTATCCGATGAAATCCGACTACCCGCTGTCCTCGGTTGGCCGCCTAGTCCCATTTTCCGATTTTTCCAGCATAGAAATCATGATTCAGTGGGCACTCAAAGCTATCCTAATTCTTTTCAAAATTAATCTCTATAATGTGTGCTTATACATTTTTTTCTTTCATGTCTGTGTTTGTTAAATATAGGGTGGTTTTCCCATTACTTCTTTTGTTTCTTGAATATGTAGTTGACCATAGTAAATGCTCTATAACGGATAAGCTCAAAGAAAGCCACTGTGAATTTACATTGTTATGAAAAACGTTATATGTACAACCTCGCATGACGTATTCTGTTGAACTGTCCGTGCCCTACGCGTACGGGTTACACCTAGTTTCCTTAATGTTATGGCTATTTATTTTTCTTCAGGTATATCAATGGCAGGTGTTGTGAGGAAGTTCTTCACTGCATCAATGTTAATGTGGATTGCTCCAATAGCTATTTTATATGGTTTTAACAATAATCTATTACCTGGTGAGATTCTCTCAACATTGTGCCCTAGTTTTCTCTCTTCTGGTTAACTAGGAGCTTATCCTTTTTTTTTTCTTTACTAAACTAGCTAAACTAGCTCTTTTATGGATAATCCTTTGTTTGCCAATTCTACATTTGCTTTTCGAGGATAATAGAAAACCTATGATCTATGTATGATATAGTGAAAGCCATTATTAAGTTACATGAAATACTAAGATGAATTCAAAACTTGATCTTGACTTCTCACAAGTGAACTCCATGTATTTAAATTCATCCACTTGTCTTACGAGAGTTTGCCAAGTAACCTATTTCCTAAAAGCGTAATCAATGAATTTTTCTGCATTATTGGTCTAATTGATTGCCAAGAGTTAAGTAGTCTTCTTTAGTCTGATCTGAAACCTAACTCGAGGTCTGAATTAACTAGAGTCAGATTGCAGAATGTTTGTTTTTGTCTGACTCATCTAAATGGCTGAAGTGGACTGATTTTGAGTTTATTTAAGTCAGACAATTCATATTCAAACGAGCCAGATTCAAACAATGGGAAACAAAGAAACACCATTTAGTGATGTGTTGAAACCGAAGACCATGGAGGCCAGTGGTCAGTGTCGAAAGTTGCGGACTCGGTTTAAACTCAGGGATCTGTTCAAACTTGACCGATCTCGAGCCAATCCCCACTCGCAGCTGCTTACATCTAGAACTGTTTTGCTTTCCAGCGCAGTTTTACAAAATCAGAAATGTTTCTATTTGTATTGAGTTGCAGGATAGAGCTACTATGTACAAATTATCAGAAAACTTATATGTATATTTTGGTCTCCTCTTACAGGATTAAGTCAGTTGTCGTCCTCATCGCAAACAATTGTGAGTGGATTACTTGCTGTCGTCTCTGTCAATATCGTCATTGGGTTCTACATATGCATGGCAATGAAAGAACCGATACATAAACACGAGCCTGATCCTTCATTTCTCGCCGAAGCTAAAGCGAGTATCAAACAACCGATATCAGGGGAAAGCGAAAATTCGCAGGAAGCTCGCGAGAAACACGAGTAGAAGAATACGATGTACCAGGTTAGCATATGACTTGATTACTAATTATTCTGTTTTTTATTTCGAGGTTGGAGAAAGGTCCAGCTCCTGAGACAGTCTGGACTAAACCCACGGCTAAATAGTAATCAGGTCATTGTGTTAGGAGTAGAGATTTCAATATGTAAAATGCTCAGACAATGTTCACTTTTGTATGTTAAATGAATATTAACCAAATATGGCGAAGTTCCTGGTCATTTTGTTTATAGTGACTGGTACAAGGGAGCACTTTTTAGTATTTGGAGGACAATTTAAGGAAGAAAGTAGTTTAAGTTGAGGAGTTTTCTTTTGTCCAATGAGATCAGCTGCTCTTTTAACAATTGAACTTGAATCCCTATTTTCGAACACTCTGTTCCCGTTCTTGTTTCATTTGGTTTTCAGTTGTACTTCATTGAAGGAAGTAAATGAAGTTTGATGAATTTTCTTTAATGGCCATTTGGCTCGGACGAGCTTATGGCATGACATTATGTGAACAGTGACATGCGAAAGGAGTCTTAGAACTCACTCCATTATTCGTATATCAAACCTTATAATCTGTAAGAACGAAACAACAACAAACAACATCAACAATTAACAGGCGTAGAAGAAAAGAGACAACAATGAATGTAAACATCAGGTAGCTGATCGGAGATTGAAATATTTTAGAGCAGAAAACTATCTCTTTGAGGCCATCAACGGTTCATCCTTGAGACCATCTTGATATGGTGTCTTCAAACTGAGTCTGAGATTCAATGATGAAGAAGTGCCAAGGGGGGTGAGACATGCTAGGCTACAGCCCCTTGGCAGAAATGCTGACTGAGATTACCGCGCTCTAAGACTTCAAAGTTTGATTATATGGCTTGTTGCACTGAGGAAGGACAGACTTGCACGCTATGTCCATTGGCGAATTGCGGAATAGCTATTGGTTCATGTACCCCGTGCGCAAAAACATAATGTGGAAGAGCGAACATTCAATCAGCCATGACAATAATGTTGGTAAGCCAAGTCGTTGTCACGTACCGAAGTAGGGTGCGAGGCCGTGGGAGATTGTTAAGCGAAATGGAAAGATTTATCAGCTATAATATAATACTAATAGTTTCCCATCTAATCCTCTATCTAAATCATTTTGAAAGAGCTAACAAGTTTTAACAATAATGGTTAAACTGTTATTATAATATTTATATTAAGGTACTGGTTCAAGTTTAACAAATCAAGCTTTCTAATTAGATAAATGTTACCAATGATATTTATCTTACGTCCAATCTATATGAACTGATGGCTGTTTTGCGTGGAATACATGCAAAAGTATAAGTCTAGCAAAGGTCCAGGTACGCCTAAAGAACACAGATTTCAGGACAGACAAGCTAGAGAGAAAAGAGTGAGAGAGACAGAGAGAGGAGAGAGAGAGAGAGGAGAGAGAGAGTATTATTAACTAACAAAAAGAAAATCAAAATTAATCTTTTAACTTTTGTTACAAAGAGAAAGTCTGGAAATAGATAAGCAAAGACGGAAAATGATAAAAGAGCCCCAGTGACTACCTCTCCTGCCTACATGGGCAAGAGGTATTTTAGTATTATGTCTAGGTGGTAAAGCGAAAATGAACTATATTTTTATCGAAAGGGGGCACCTATGAAGTCATGTGGGGGTTCTTTTGTCGCTGTTGGCAAGACTCCGTAGCAGTGGCGAGGCCAGAGATTTATCCTAATGGGGGCACCTTTTAGTCATAGTTCTTCAGAAAAATCAAATATACTTATTAAAAAATATACATCTAGTGGTTCATTCAAAATCCAATACATATTTATAATCGTTCAAGACGAATCTACATCATTATAATAGTTCTCAAATCATTGCATCATTCTCATCGTAAGTGCAAGTTGTCATTTATCTATACATTTATCATTCAATATCGTAGTTAGTTTTAACAATGCTCGTGCCTAAAAATAATGGTGGATCTATGATTTATAAATATGAAATACCTAGAGCAATATAAACACTCTAATTCATACTATATCAACGTAGTTGAAGCGCAAATTAAATTTGAAAGAAGAGCGACTGCCACATAGATATTTATACAAAAGAATTAGTACGGTATAAAATTTGAAATATATGTTAGCCTAAAATATTTAGGTTTTACACCTTATTAGAATTAAGCAATGTAATTATTTATAAACAGAAAATGTTATCGTCTTCTTTTTTTATATCCACATTAATTTAAAATACAAAAAGGAAGAGGAAAGAAACAAAGGAAAATAGTTGAATTACAAAGGAAAAGTAAAAGAAAATTGGAGCTGGAGTTAAATTAAAAGAAAAAAGTTGAGGTCTATTGGTTTCAAACCCATGACCTGGGAACTATATAAAATGTGTTCTCAAGTTTTACCAACTAAGCTGCAGCGAAGCATTGCTATGTAGGGTGCGTTAATCCATATATAGCATTCACTTGGGGTGTATCTGTGTAAGCAAATAATTAATGCCACATGGGCTGTGGGGGCGCGTGCCCCCACATGCCCTTATGTGGCATCGCCCCTGCTCCGTAGTTCGCACTAAGTGGCGGATTCAAGATTTATGTTGAGGGTAGGCTATATTCACAGGAGATATGTCGAAACCCTAATATCAATTAGAAGTTCTTTTGCATGTACTACTAGTAAGTTTTAACTTCGTAAAAACATAAATCTTGAATAGGCAAATTAGATGTAAAACAATTTTACCATAAAATTATACATAACATTCAGAACAAGAATCAATGACATTAAGTTAAATACATGAGGACTGTATTTCAACAAGTTTCAACTTAATCAGGTGTTCTTCGAAAGTACCTAACGATTTGGAATTATTACAAACATCTAAAGAAATGGGCAGTAAAAGAGATACGCCCAATCAAGAACTAACAGAAAAACGTTTATGCAAAGGAATTGGAATAATCAGAGACTTTGATTGTTATGGATTTGATACCACCACTTAAGGAGTTCAAATGCAATTAGCTTTACCATTAAGCTGCACAAGCTTTTATATTATTGGGCAACAATGTTTGGGCTGACTATTGGGCAACAATGTTGTCATAAATGAAAAGAACCGATGCAATGAAAATGATTACCATGACAAACACACAAAGTGTTAATCTGGGGGACAAAACCTACAAGGAAGGTGGAAACTTCTCTGACGCTCAAAACAGTTAGATTGCCCTAGCACTTAAAATATTGAGTATTGAGTGGACCCGAGTTTATGAAGTTGTGTGTGACTTACTCGTCGATTTGGTCTGTGCCTTCTTCAAGGCAATTTGATTACTTTTTATTGGCTGCTTTGACCGACTGTTAATAGGCGGTGTTGATGAGGAGGTTGAGGTCCACCATGTTGGACTAAAACTATTATATTGTAGTTGTGAGATATTAGGATTCCTATTTTGGATTATCCCGTATGTTTGACTAATAGAAGTCACCTTGTGCAAGGATAGTTGATAGGTCGTGTTTCCGATCTTTTAGATTCTTTAGGAGAAGTTTCATCCTTGAGGGACTCCTAAAGCTCATGTTTGATAAATATTTAAGATCCTCACCGACTGAGATCTTTGATAGGATTTTGGATTAAGCTGGTAAAGCATTAGACACGCTTTTACCCCCC
>BEHA01000382.1:218942-312793 GCA_002897215.1 Eschscholzia californica subsp. californica | reverse complement strand
CCCCCCCCCATCATTCGGGATTGATGTATCGGCCTCATTTATGCAAACCCCCTAATATTATCTTAAATCTTAAGGCAGGCCTGGTTGCAATTGAGCCAAGGCATGCGCCTAAGATGATCGTACGTACCCCCTAGTTTTGGGCTTGAGTGGCAGACCTCTTTCTGGTTCACCCTCTCTGCTGACTTGATATAGGTTGACCCATTCAGATTTTGGTCCTTTCTTGACTTATTGACCACAATTAACTGATGACCATTTTTTTTATCATCATCTCTTATGACACCACAACTATTATCCCGATTAGAAAGTCAACAAATGCTGCCTATATTGACAACTCGGTTATTCCCCCTTCTCCAACTATTTGGAGAACCAACAAGTCTTTGCTACTAATCCTATCTATGAATCTTGGTGGAAGACGGAACGACTTGTGTGCTCGATCCTGTACAATTCGTTAAATCCGGAGGCTGTGACCAAAATCATGGGTACTACAAATGCAGCCAAGGACTGTTCTCACTTGGCACAAACTTATGCCAATCCCAGTGTTACTCTTTCCATGCAACTTCAAGAAGAATTCGGAATCTATGAAAAGTTATTGCCTCTACTACTGACTTGTCTCACACCTTTCGTACACATCTTGAATCTCTTGCAGGGATCAGAAAACTTTTATCAGACTCGCAGAAGGTTTTTATTTTTTTCAAAGGGTTAGGATCCGACTATGCCTCTCTTGCCAAATCTATTTTATCTAAGAGTCGTCTCTTGACCTTCAAGGAACTTTTCCCTATGTTTAAGTGATAGGGAATATTTCGATCATTAATTCAATCTTCTCAACATGTCATCAGAGGTGCGTATTACTCTCAAACATGTTAGACCCCTAACCGTCCTCAAACTGTGATTGACTACAACAAACACAGTTTCAACCCACTCCCATTGCCAATAGGAAGGACTTGGGGCCAGGCCAAACCCGCGGGTCCTCCGTATCTTTTCCAATGATGTTGTAAGAATGGTCATACTACCAACCAATGTTATGATTTGATTACCCACCCACAGTGAGACTCGTTTCTCCAAGTTATTGTTATTCACCGTCTGTCTCTTGGTCAAGCCCATGTAGCCAAGCAGACGACCTCTGAAGATGTTGTTGTTGTTGTTGCCATCACTGTAATTTAAGTCATAAATCCTCAAGACCCGACCTGGTATGCCGACTATGGTACTTCTAACCACATGTCTTTCTCTCCTGGTATTTTTTTTTTTTGTACTACTTCTTACACTGGTCTGCCATGTCAAAATTGGTGATGGTTCCCCCTTCTCTATCTCTAATGAAGGGACTCTCGCTCTTACTATCTCATGAAACCATCACTATACCTAAAGCTCTTCTTGTTCCGTCTCTCAATAAAAATTGGTTGTCCATTAGTCATCTAACTAATGAGTTAGACTATTTCATTCAGTTTTTAAGATTCGTTTTCTGCTGTTACAGTCAAACAAAAGGACACTGAGAATCGACAGTAGATGCAATAATTTTTACGTATTAGACTCTTCACACCTCTCCTCCCTGCTCAATTCGATCTCTCTCAAGGCACCTCTAGAAATTTGGGCATTGAGGCGACTCTGAATGAGAATGGTTTTTTACTTTGACTTCTAAGTATGCGCTGAATATTCATAAGTTCTTTATATATACGGATGGGGTTAAACAATCACCGACTCATCTGTCTTTCGGTTGAAATCTTACAGTCGGTGGGGCTCCCTTTGGCGATCCTACCTTATATCGTAAGATTATTGATTCTCTTCAGTATATCACTTTAACCACACTAGATGTAGTGTTCTCTATTACATTGCATGTACATGTATGCCACGACTTAGGATCACTTTCGTGCGGTGAAATGAATTTTTCGCTATCTCAATGGTAGCATTCATCTCAGTCTACAAATTTGTAGGGATTCTTACAGTACTTCTCTTTTTGTATACTCTGATGGAGAGCTGACACTTGTTGCTCCACTACAGGTATTTCGATTTTTCTAGGCTTAATTTTAATTGCTTACCATGTGAAGAAGCAATCATCAGTCCCTCGCTCGAGCTCTGAAGCTGAATATCGAGCTGATATTGCTGACCTAACATGGATCGGCTTTGTTTCCACGGAACTAGATATCTTAGTAACTTCACCTGCTCGAACTATCGGTGACAAAAAGAATGCGTTACAGATGACTGTGGACCCGATATTTTATGGTAAATCCAAGCACATTCGCTGGATTAACACTTCGATAAGGAAAAGGTGGCAGATGGTTCCTTTATCAAGTTTGTTCCTTCACAGGATCAATACTGGCCGACATTCTCACTATGAGTCTTTCGCATTGGCGTTTCTTAGACCTTTGTCCCAAATTGAATCTTGGCCTCAATCTGACTTTCAATTTGCAGGAGAGTAATGGTGGTCAACCAGTAGGACTCGTTTAGAGTCCCACACAAGTAAAAATCATGTAAATATATTTAAAGATATTCTTGTATTTCTTGAATATCAAGTCTTTCTTTTATTTGTATCCCTTATTATTTATAGTTTATTTTAGTTGTTAACCCTACTAATATAAATATAATATAAGGGTATCAATATATACACACCCTATTTTACCGAATTCATTAATTATCACTTCTAATACTGAATATCAAGTTTTTTTTTAACAAAACCCTGTTCCTAAATAATTTTAATTTCAAATGCCTAAGCAACAAAATTGGTTCTTCTCACGTTAACGAACAGATTCTTGTAATTTGTTAAACCCAACAAGTTAGATTACTAAACCTATGAGTATCATGTACTTCAATATTTCTGAGGAAAATCCAAAATTTTAAGCAAGTCTTTGAGTAGTTGCTTTCAGTACTTTTTAACAAGGGAAGTTTTATAGGGCCCTGCCACTTTTGTTAAAAGGCCTCCCCATGGATTCATTGACTTGGTAACTAGTCATTGACCTTGTTTGGTTATAGGCCCCCCATGCAATTGTTTAAAAAAACCCACTGTAAGGGTGTATATCACCCACATTAGCAATCAACATATCCCAACCCTAAATCTTTCCAAAACTCAAGTCCCTAAACATTTGTCTTCTTCCACTTTGGTGATAACCAAACTTTCAAAAGACTAAATCTAGGGTTTGAGGAAGATGAAAGAGGAAGAGATGAAGATGAAGAGAGGGAGAGAGAACGAGAAAGAAACCGAGAGAGAATGGGGGAGAGATGAAGATCAAAATGACGGTAGTGACAGAGGTGATAGATTTTACAAACAGAGAGAGAGAAGATAACTGAAGAAGAAGATGAAATATAGCTATTGGTGCTACTGGCCCAATTATCGGTGGGCTTAGTCCAAATTATGCAATATTTTACGGTGGGCTCAGGCCGAATTATGCAACATTTTACGGTAGACTCGATCCGTGAATATTGCATAATTCGGCCCGAGCGCGCCTAAAATTGGTCCAGTAGCTACTGGTGCTACTGGCCCAATTTTCAGTGGGCTCAGGCTGAATTATGCAATATTTACATCTCGAGCCCACCGTATTTGCCACCAGTAGCTTTTCGATTTGGCGCGACTGCAAAGTTCACTTGGGGTTTTCTTCCTCTCTTGATTTTCACCAACTTCTAGACGAAATGCTTCCAAATAAGGTCTGCAAATCTTCTTCCTTGTACAAACGTGGGCTTGGGCTCGAAAGCAACAAGCAAGGGATTGAGCTTTAGAAAGCCGTTGCGCTTTAGCGCTTTAGAAAGATTGCAGCTAGCGCGATTGCTAACTAGTAGATTAAAGTATTCAAACAATGTAGTTTCAAAAAATTAAAAAAAAACTAAACCTAGGGGTATGAGGAAGATGAAAGAAAAAAAATATGAAGATGAAAGGAGGGTGAAGACAGAGAGAACGAGAGAGAGACCGAGAGAGAATAAGGGAGAGATGAGGATGAAAGTGACGGTAGTGATAGAGGTGATAGATTTTACAGAGAAAAAGAAGATAAACTGAAGAAGAATAAAAAGAAGAAGATGAAATAGAGGTTATGAGGAAGATGAAAGAGGGGTGGGGCTTTTGATCAGTCAATTCTTGGTTTGAATGATTTTGACTTAATGGCGTTAACTTTACTGTTAAGTCAAACTAGAGAAGGGAGAGTGCCTTTTTCAAGAGGGGCCCTTCTAACCAAAATGGAAAATTTGGGGGGCGCTTTTAAAGGACTGAGGGTCCCTTTTAATAAAATGGGGGCCCTATAAAATCTCTCTTTTAACAATTAACATTCTCGGACCATTTAGACCATAATTTTGCATATTATAAAGCTTTAATTATGTTTGGGCAAGACGTATGCTTCCTAAAAAGTAAAGTGGCCACTTAAAATAGGCTAGGATTTCTCAAGGGAGTAAAGAATTTGGTCAATTAGTTTGGACCTAGAGGCAACCTTGTCTTTTGTCCGAAAATCGACTAATTTGTTTTTTGCTTCCTAATTTCCATCTTCCACTTTGGACCACCACCTTTGACCACTACACTACCATTTCCTACCACCACCATTTTAAACTAGCACCATATTTCTCCCTCATCCTCTCATGCTCTCATCTTCCTGATTTGGGGAAGCCCCGAACCAAATCGGTTTACCCTAGTTTGGGATATTTCCCTTTAACTTTCCAAACCAGATAGGTTTACCATAGTTTGGGGTAGAAGACGGAAATTTGGGGGAAGGCAAAAAACAAACAAGTTGATTTTCAGACTCAAAACAAAATTGCCCCTAAGTCAACTCTAATTGACCAAAATATTTATTCTCGGAAGACTTTTTCAGATGCTCATTTGAACTTATTTTATCCCTCATAATTGGTATACTAGTTCTTGTCTCCCAGTCTTGTCTTAGTCCATGTAACTTAATAGTGACACAATAAACTACATGAACTAATAAAATAGCTGGAAAATAGATTTGAAACAACAAGAGAATAAATTAACAACATTAGACACTAAGTTGTAAACGATAATAATGTCCAAGTACATCTGAAACATTGATAATACTACTACAACACACGCTTTTTAATGTTAATATTATTATTATTATTACTATTACCCCTAGTTGTTTTTTTTTTTTGTTGAAATATATTACCCCTAGTTGTTGAAAGGCATTTGAAATGGAAGACATGAATGATTTAGTAGTCCCATAATGGGTGTTGCAAGTTGAGGTTCATATGCAAATCCATGTAGTCCCTCACCACCACCACCACCACCACGGCGGCTGGGAATAAAAGGGCATCTAGGGACCCATTGCCACCCTTTTTGATAAAAATCAAACATCAACATCTTATGAGATCCAACTATTGTAATAACAATAAAATCCCCATTTCCAACACAATCAAACCCTTGACCACCTTCTCTTTCTTCTTCTTCACTAAATTGTTCATATAGTTGTTGTGGCATTCTCTCAACTTCAACCCAAGTAGATCCACCAGTTTGTAATACCCATAATCTCAAACTCTTGGGCACATTAAGCTTACTCTTCTCTACTGCAGCAACTAAAACTAGTTTTCCTCTACATTCAACCAAACTTGGTGACCTTAAAAACCTCCTCATTGGTGCTTCTATCTTACTCCATTGGTTCAACCCTAGATCATAAGCTAGTACACTAAATGGACTATAATTCATGCTGTAAAATTTCCCATCTACAAGCACCATCCTCCCCGATTCAAGACTACATAATCTTGGTAAAGAACATGTTGTTCCCCAAATTGAGTAAAACCCTCCAATATCAACATGAAAGGTCTCTGTACTTAGATTCTTAACAGCAAATGGAGATATTAAATCATCCCCAGCCATTACAACATGAAAAGAAGTTTGGGTAACCGATAGTCCAATCGAAGGAAAAAGTCTAGCCGTTTGGGTAGGAGGTAACTGGGTTAGTATTTTTATAAGTGGGTTATATAGGATTAAGCTCTTAGTGCCAGCAGTATCAGATACCCAACAGATTAAACCACCAGACGAAGAAGCTGGAGAGAACCCAGATGGAACATTAGTTAAGAAAAGGCGATACCATGTGTTCTCATTCGGATCAAAGAGATAACTTTCTCCAATGTTATCATTTTCATTACCTTCACATACATTTCTAGAGCTTCCATTGTTGTTCTTGTTGTTATTCTTGTAGATGTAACTCTTGAGGGCTTTGTGTTTGAAGAACAAGAACCAACGATGTCGAGGTGATATGTTTAGATACATTTCAAGAAAGCTGTCGGAAAATAAGAGACTATACCATCTTTTACAGACAGATCTAGCTCGAAAGAAAGCTGGTGGAGGAAGAAACACGAGAACTCGATCGATAAGTGTACGAGGAAGTTTGCTCCATATCCTACTATCCATTTTAGGGTTACTAATACTACTAGTAACATATGAAGTACCAATATTAGTACTAGTAGTAATATTAGTAATGAAGGACATAGGTGGTATGTTCATAGAGGGGTTGAAACCTTCCATGTTATTTGTAGAGACAGACAGAGAGAAGGGTGAAGTTTTAGGGTTTTAAGCACAAAAACATTTGGAACAGATGATCATGCTTTCTCATTCTTTTGTGGAAATGTTGAGTTTCTACTTTGTTTCTACTGGTTACATATATATAGTACTAGGTCATTGGTTGAAAAGATGAAACTCAAGTAGGGTTTCTTGGCTTTATGTAGAAATCAACAAAAGATAAACTAAGTTTTGATTTGACAGTTTATAAAGTGCATTGTGCAGAAATTCATGAAGCTTCAATCACAGAAGAAAGAAAAAGGAAATGCTCAATATGCAGTTTACAGAAGTGTTGTTTAATCTCAATGTTTTTTTTAACTTACACCCTGGTAGAAATGTTCAATTCAAGATGCCCCTTTTATAATTGATAATTGGAATTACCCCCCTAATGGACCGATTCGGTAAAAAAACTAAATTTTCATGTGTAACCAAACTACCTTTTTCAATGTTCAATTGAACTTGCCACCTTTATTTCGTATGGATGTTTGATTTCGTATGGATGGTTTTGATGGAGTTGACAAGAAGATGAAATTAATGGTTTTAGGGGTTTGGGTAGTGATGATCCAATCACCATAAAAAAAACCTTTATTCATTAAAAAGATGGTAGAAAAATATGATATGGAAGAAAGATGAAGAATCATCAAATATAAAACTTCCTGATGTGTTTGAGGATGAAAGAGAAAATAAGATGATGAGAGATAATTAATGATGAGAGACAATGAATGATAAAGATAAAGAAAAATTTAGAGATTCAGAAATGCTAAGTTGACAAATTTTTTTGCTGAAATGATGTGGCAGTCTCATTTGAAAGTTTGACTGAATCTTGACTGTTCAAACATGAACGACTCGTAAAGAGAAAGATTCAAATTCAGTCAAATTTTAAAAAGAATCTTGCCACGTCATTTTGGCAAAAAATTTGTATTTTTTTTTGTGAACCTAGCATCTTCGTTAGAGAATATGGAGACGAAGGATTCAAACATCAAAGAGAAGAAGAAACAAAGAGTAAGTCAAATTTTTTTTTGTTATAAAGGCAGTTTGGTCACATACCAAAACAAATTTAATTAATTGACTTCTAACAACACTTTGGAAGTTTTAGAGAGTATAAGTTCAATTACCAAAAATAAGAGGAGCAAATCTAATGGACCATTTATGCTAGGGGGTGAACTGAAAAAACTTCTCTTGAGTTAGGTTTCTTGTGTTGATTGTTGATGAGTGTACAAGTGTTCATAATTCATGTGATTTTCTCTCTCTTTTACATCATGTGTTTAGTGTTTTAAACTTTGGGTACTACTGATGGGATAGATGTTGATAAATCTATCTATTTGTTCAGGATCAACTTATCAATATTCTTGTTCTTAGCAGGAATAAAAGAAATGATGAAAGAGGACGTAACTGAGACAAGAACTTCAGTTGAGAAAAGAAAAACCCTAGGTAGTATGCTGTGTCAAATAAATAGCCTATTATGGGTCTGTTTGACACCTGAGCAAATAGGTTGGTTTTAGGAAATTCAATTTGCTCTGTTTTATTGAAACAAAAAACTGGTAAAGCCAAGTTTTTGCATGAACTCTCTACTTCTCTCACACGATCAACAAGTTTGGGTAGGAGGTAATTGGGTTAGTATTTTTATAAGTGGGTTATATAAGATTACCGCCAGATGAAGAAGCTGGAGAGAACCCAGATGGAGCGTTAGTTAAGAAAAAATGATACCATGCGTTTTCATTAGGATCAAAGAGATAACTTTCTCTAAAAATTATCATTTTCAGGCTATCCAGAGTAGATAAACTTGTTGATCGTGAGAGAGAAAGAGACAGTTCATGCTCGTGTTTTCTTATGGTTAGAAAACCGTTTTACCAACTAATTTGTGGTAAAATATTCTTATTGTTTTTCCAAATTTTTTCTTACAAAACCTTGGGTTTCCCACTTTTTTGTTCCATCAAACAAAAAAAATGAATTTCGTAATAAAACTAAACTTTCCAACCTATTTTCCTAGGTATCAAACAACCGCTAAATCAAAAATTGTGTTGTCTACTCGTTGATTATATAGAAGAAAATCAGTAACTAAAACTCACCTATGTTAAGTTTGTGGCCATCACGTGTAGGGTTCTTTGACCCTACTCACGTGTAGGGTTCTTTGACCCTAACACGTGTATTTCTTCGGGCGACGTGGAGCACGTGTGGCTTTTTACCTATCACGTGTGGGCCTAGCTCTGATACCATGTTAAGTTTGTGGCCATCCAACTCAAAACCAATTGACAATGAGTGGAGAGGACCTATACTTTATATTCTTGATTGCTAGTTACCCATTCTCTCATGTGAGACTATTCTCACACGCCCCCTCACGTGTGGCGTTCTTTGAACCTAACACGTGTTTTTTTTTCTTTATGGCTGACGTGGAGCACGTGTGGCTTTTAAACCTATCACGTGTGGGCCTAGCTTTGATACCATGTTAGGTGGTCTTGGGCCTCTCTTACCCCAAAAGCTAGCTCAAGAGGTAATGCTCATCCCACACTTATTAACACACTCCCTGCCCCTTTTTTTTTTTTTTTGTTAATCAAAAAATCTTCCACTATGATTAAATAATGGGTTACACAATTCTTCACCAAACCTATGGTGGATAAACCAATTGTTCAAGATGTGTGGAAACACTCTTGGATAACAATTCTTCCCTAAACTAATAGAGGATTAACCAATTCTTCCCTAAACAAATAGGGGATTAACCAATGCTTCCCTAAACAAATAGAGTATTAACAGACTCTTCAAGATGTGTAGAAACACTCAGTGTTGGGTGGTCTTGGGCCTCTCTTACTCCAAAAGCTAGCTCAAGAGGTAATGCTCATCCCACACTTATTAACACACTCCCTGCCCCTTCCACAACCAATGTGGGATTAACCTAACAATCTCCCCCTCACACATTGACTCTCTTCAATAGTTATTGGGCCGAGACTTGTCATTACCTGGGCTCTGATACCATGTTAAGTTTGTGGCCATCCAACTCAAAACCAATTGGCAATGAGTGGAGAGGACCTTGACCTTATATTCTTGGTTACTAGAATCCCATTCTCCCATGTGGGACTATTTTCACAACCTATTGCTAATTAGGTGAACTCCCTAAGTCAATGGGATAAAAATTTCACGCTAAATCTTACTGAGAAATGCTAAATGAAGTTGCATAATTTTTCAACAAAATTATTTACTAGATACAATCTATTTTTTTAATTAAATTGCTAAACAATACTAAAATTCGTTTTATTGGTGCTACTTAGCAAATATTGTAATGAGAATTTTAAATGGCTAAAGACCACTAGTTCTCGGCCTTACATACATGCAATACAAATCTTCAACTAGAAACTCTATTTTTAGAACGTCTACTTGGTAAGTTATATCTTCGTATTTATTTAAATTTTAGCACTAAATGTCTCTCTGAAAAAGAAACAAACTTGTGGCGTAGAATAAAGAAGTTTTACAAAATTAGAAATGACGGTAATGTGTATTTTATCAAACTATAAAAATTACACTACGCCAAACAATATACAACTATACCAAGAAGATGCATGTTTTGAAATACCAATTTTTCTTATTGCATCTTGCTTGAAAGTGATTTTTTATTTTGTTGACGATTTTTTTTGCGCATTTTGTTTTCTTATGTAACTACTTCTTTGTCTAATATCTGGATTGAAGATGGAAGATAAGTAAAAAAAAATCTATATTTTTCCCAATGAAACAAACAACACAAAAACACAATCAAATTAAAGTATTTATAGGACAAAAGAAAATTCATTTTACTTATGCATAATTGATTTAATCTAATTAACGCACGATAGATATATCTGATGGAAATGTAAATGTGTTCGACAAACTTATTATTGCATACTAAAACCAATGTGTCACTCTTCACTAAGAAAAGAAACAAACTTGTGGTATTTTGGAATTCTACCTTATGCCAAACAATATATAACAAAACCAAAAAGATGTACTGTGTGTCTTTGAAAGACCAATTTTTCCAATAAAGGGAGATATTATACAATTTTCAAATTTTGGGGGGTGGGCCGTTGGGTTAGGGAAAGCGAATTTTGTTCATGATAAGCGTCTCTCTCTCTCTCTCTCCTTCCCCCCACTCACACACTCTCTTTCTTCTTTCTCTCTCTAGGTAGCCTGTTATCATAAACTGTGTTCCTTAGGCCTACCTGGCTAAACATTTGTTTTCATTCCACGCAAAACATCCATCAGTTCAGAGATTGGACGTAAGATGAATTTCATTGGTCATATTCATGGGTAAATTTCATTTTGGCCCCAATATGTGACCAGTTGTTTTGGCCTCTCGTAGTTTGTTTTAGTTTCCAAGATCTATTTCTTTCTCCAAAAAGTACTCCCGTGGCATTCTTGTAACTTTGGTTTTTTTATTTCATCAATCTACCTCAATTATTTTTATCTCTTCCATATACCCTCCCCTCCAAAAATAATGGGTTAATTCCATTTTGGTCCCCTAAAGACGACCAGCTGACCAAAATGGCTCCTTAAAGATGACCAGCTTCAAATATGCCCCAATTTTTCCTTTTTCCCGTCTTTTGCTCTATTAGAAGTTAGTGAGCTCGCAGTTTCTTGTCAGATTTACCCCTGGTCGTATCTATCCATATCTTTGATGACGCACATAAAATATTTATGGTCCCAAGGTTGTCAAATCAATTCAAATCAAGTTTAATTTTCAATATTGATACCCCCAAAATATCACCATAATACCTCGTTCAAGTACTCACTATAGAGATATTTTGGGTACCTTACTCCGCCAGCCAGAGTTTTGATCAAAGTCATGATCATAAGAATAACATTGGAGCTAGCTGATGAAGTTATCATCATCATCAAACATCGACAACAATGGTGAATTGTGTTCCCAAGGAAGAATTAGTCCAAAATTACTCACCGATGCATACCGATAATCTTGTCGCTCACCACCATCATCAACCACATTAATAAGCTTTCCCACCTCAACCTTTACCACCAAGTGATCAATCATCTCATGATAATTTATGGAACATGTAAGATCTTTGGTCTATGCAGTTATTTTATGGAGATTAATTAAATAAATTAATTATTTACTTAATCTTGTTTATATGTAGTAAGTACAAACTTTAGGGTTCTAGATAATTCTAGTTATGTGTGAACTAGTTCATGGGTTGAATACTGTTTAATATACTAAAATTAATATGGTTATATTTTAGTTATGTGGTGAGTAGTTGAAGGGGGTATTTATGCTGATATTTTGGGGGTATCAAAATTGAAACTTGATTTGAATTGATTTGACAACCTTGGAATCATAAAGATTTTCTTTGCATCATCAAAGATATGGGTAGATATGGACAAGGGTAAATCTGGCAAGATATTGCCAGCTCACTAACGTCTAACGGAGCAAAAGATGGAAAAACGAAAAAAGGGAGCCATATTGGAAGTTGGTCATCTTTAGGGGGTCATTTTGGTCATCTTTAGGGAGCCAAAATAGAATTAACCCAAAATAATCTCTCTCTGCTATCTCTCTGGCGAAGGGGCCATCCTCCCCTTCACCGGGCATAGAGGAGACAGTAAGAGATAGGAGAAAGCAAGAATAGGGATGATAGAAGATAGATGTGGAGAGAATGAAGAGGGAGGGGGAGAAGGGAAAAAGATCTAACAACAGGGACTTTTGATCTAGATACAACTTCAAAAATTTTGAACACCAAGGTCCGACATGGAGAAATAGAGGACACTGTTATCTGTATCCACACTAAATCAAACTATTTCTGCTCAAAATCCTTTTATAAGGACATCTTAAATAAAAGGGTTATTTCCCAAATGGCCCCCAACTTTGAGACCAGCTTCCCGCCTGGCCCCCTAGATTAGCAAAAATACCCATATGGCCCCCTTTTTCCGTTATCTTTAACTTTTTGTTACTCTCTCTCCTCCATCTCATTTTCTCTCTCTGCCACATCATTTGACCACGCCACATCATCATCTTCTCCGGCAGGGGTCGCCGGCCGACCAAATTTCCGGCCGGCGACCTTCAATATATATATTTTTTTAATTCTCTTTCTTCTCACTCTCTCTAAAAACTAATTTTTTTTTTTAAAACTCTCTCTCTCTACAGATCTAAAGAGAGAGAGAGCAGATCCATTGAAGGTCTGCGAACAGACCTTCAATGGATCTGTTTGCAGACCCATTGGAGGTCTGTGAACAGACCTTCAATGGAGCTCTCTCTAGATCTGTAGAGAGAGAGAGTTTAAAAAAAAAAAAAAAATTAGTTTTGAGAGAGAGAGAATAAAAAAATAAAAAAAATGAAGGCCGCCGGAGAAGATGATGATGTGGCGTGGTCAAATGATGTGGCAGAGAAAGAAAATGAGATGGAGGAGAGAGAGTAACGGTAAGTTAAAGATAACGGAAAAAGGGGGCCATATGGGTATTTTTGCTAATCTAGGGGGCCAGGCGGGAAGCTGGTCACAAAGTTGGGGGCCATTTGGGAAATAACCCTAAATACAAATCAACTACCTCGCCCTCTATAATATTTCATAAGAAATTGTTCTGGTCAAACATGTTGGAAATTTAGGGTAGATCAATGGATTCTGTAAACATGTGATAACTTTCTTCGCTGTGTCGTTGTATGGAGGCCACTGCCTTGAAAGTGATTTCGGAGTAACCTTGGTGCTAATTACTTATTTCCGTTCAATCCCCAAGGATTGACCACAACTTACTGCCTCTATTTGCACTAATAGAGATAGTAATGGAGATTGCAGAACTCAAAGCTTAATCAGACAGAAAGAGGAAGATAGTCGAAATTGAGTTGTGTGTTTTCTCTCTCAGTTTCGGCCCATATATATATCCTTAGAGAAAACCCTAACCGCCTAGGAAACGTGGTAAAGAAGTGAGGAGATAAACTCGGAAACCAATTAGATTAACCCCACGAAATCAGTTTGAGATAAACTCAAAGACTGATTAGGTTAATCCCACCAACTTAGTCATAATCCGAGTTTGAGTTAAAGTAAAACTGCTCTCCGTGGCAAAAGCCGAGCACCCCAGCACTCGAACACACATGCACACGGGCTCACGGGTACACGGGCATACGGGCTCACGGGCCACGACCCAAAGGGCCACGTAGCCCATATGCCCAAATAGCCATAGTTAGGGGTGGGAATCGGGCGGGTTCGGACGGGCTCGGGCGGGTTCGGACGGGCTCGGGCAATATGTAGCCGGGCTCGGGCGGATCGGGCATGAGTAGTACTAGCGCGAGTGTGGTTGGCGGGCGGATCGGGCCGGACATATTTCTCTTTAATCGAGCCCGTAGCCCGTCCGAGCCCACCTGCCCGAGCGGGTTCCAACGGACTCGGGCCGGACGGGCTCGGGTAATTTGAATTAAAAATATTTGAATTAAAAATATTAAAAGATAATAATTTTTATAAAATAATAATTTTATTAAATAATTACTCTAATACTCAATCTCCTTGTGTGAGGAAAGTGAGAGATGTTTGGGATAGTTTGGAAGATGGATATATATAACTTTTTTCCAAGTAGTGTTTCTTTTGTCTCAAAGGTGTGGGACTAAAACTAATCCATCACAAAACAAGAATGGAAGATCACTTTCTTTACCTCTATTCATCTATTTAGTCCCACACCTCTCATCTTCTCTCATCTTCTAAACTATTTATTCTCACACCTCTATACATTATTGTTTCAACAAAGCATGAAAGCTTGTATATCAGAGGAACTGTTTAATTGATTGAAGCCTATTCTTTTGACTCCATATGAATAGCTTCCAGCAAGGGGGGAATCAAAGTGGTTGAGTTCTAATAAATTAATCAGAGGAAATGTTTACTTGAAGCCTATTCTCTTTGACTCCATATGAATAACTTTGAGCAAGGGGGGAAATCAAGAATTGTGGTTGAGTTATAATAAACTAGAAATAACCCGTGCCTCCGGCACGAGATTTTCAATTCAGTGCTTTAAATGTAAGCAGATAATTATGACATTTTTTATGTATATGGCTTGAGAAATCTACTTAGCAATCGTTTTTCACTATTTGAAGTATTAATTCAATTTTTGAAGTCAAAAAACAAAGAAGAGATATGAGCAGGCGAAATAGACGGTGGTGACATGTGGTGTTGTTTGTGATGGTTGTAACAGTTGAAAAGATGGAGATAAATAAGGCCTTTTTGTTCGATGAGGGAGAATAGTGCCCTCTAGAGAGGCTGAATATTAAGTTTAGTTTTTGTAGATGTGTGGGGGTTTGTAAAACTATGTGGAACTATATATAACTTAACTTTAAGTAAATATTGCCGTTTCATGTAAATAATTGCGGACGATTTTTCAGTTGTCAAAAACTGAAATTTTCATACGGGTGTAGGAAATAGTTCCTCTTATGACTCCTCCCACGCAAATCGCTCGCTAAAATATAGCATGTGTCCCGCCTCTCAAAATCAACTTGCCCTCGGGCTGCTCAGTTTGTCATGACCGTTCCAGCCCACCTCCCAAAATCAACTTGCCGCCCTAGGTCTGCTCGATTTGCCCTAGCCGCTCCAACAGAGGGGTATGTTCAATCTGATTGAAAATTTTGAACCTAATTAGTATATTGATAAAGAATCAAATTAATAATTCAACAACCTATTGACATGATAGAAATTTCAAGAGTACAACCCTTCAAGATCCATGAGTAGCATAATTATTATGAAACCTTCATGTTTAAATAAAATCTAATCATCAATAGTTTATGGGTTCTTGTTACTTGATTTTTTTCCTTATTACGTATGTCCACGTGTGCTTAATAATCTGAATTCAGTGGGAGATGTTCACGAAATACTAACAAAAAAGGAAATGCAAAACGAATATATCGATTGGATTCTTACCATTGATATTTAGGATTGCAGAAACAAGCTAACAAAATACATAGGACTTCAAGCTCTTGAAAGCAACAACCGCCTAAGAAATAAATCCCTAAATCAAATAAAAGGTCATAGACCACCAACTTAAACTAAAGACCAATCACAAAGCAAAGCACATATTTGACTAAATAAAGGTGATCCTAAAATGGTCTATATATAGCTTTTTAAATATATCAAGGATCACACGACGACACTAGTTGGCCTAGAAATCAGATATTTCATCATCTTATTATCTATATTTATTATATTCAAATATTGGCGGGATTTGAGAGTTTTACGAGAAGCCTAGATTCTACTATCTTGACTCAAAGACATTTTTGATGTAGTCAATTACTATTGACTATGTCCCATAGTTAGTCAAGGTCACAAGAAGGCCAACTTCACACAACAAATTTTAAACAAGCTTTAACTTTTAGTCCCACACCTTTGAGTTAGAGATAAAAGAAGCAAGGAAAGAAGTTATATATAACCCTCTCCTTTGCTTTTGAAGACATGCTTTTAGTCCCACCTTGTTGAGATTAAAGTAGAAGAAGCAAGAGGAGAGGTTATATCTACCTCTTCGTTTGCTTCATAAAACAAGGCTTGGTAAAAGCTAAAATTTTAAGTAGCTCAAGCTCTTTAGTCCCACACCTTTGGAACATATAAATTTCTGTTGGTGATATGTGGATTAGAGGGATGCTCGGGTAGCAACATTCGGGTAGCGGGCGGATCTTCATGGACGGGTTTCGGGCGGATCTTCACGGACATGTCCGAATCCCGGCCCATATAGCCCGAGTCATCGGGCCGGGTATGCCCGGCTCGGGCAGCAGTCGGTTTTCGGGCGGAAACGGTCCGGGCGGATCGGGGCGGGTATCGGGTTCCCGGACCGTTCACCCACCCCTAGCCATAGTGCCTTAAGAACCAAATGGCCAAAACCCCAATTGTCTCGCATTTGTGAGCACGCGTGTGGGAACCTTCTTTACTCCACCATGTGCTTTACTATGAGTTGTCAAACAACTTATTATAAAGCATCTTTAGTTTCACTAGTTGGAAGATGTAGGATAATTGTCTAGAGAAAAAGGAAGATAGCCGAAATTGAGTTGTGTGTTTTCTCGCTCAGTTTCGACCAATATATATAGCCTTAGAGAAAACCCTTGCCGCCTAGGAAACATGGTAAAGAAGTGAGGAGATAAACTCGAAACCTAATTAGATTAACCCCACGAAATCAGTTTGAGATAAATTCAAAAACTGATTAGGTTAATGCCACTGACTTAGTCATAATCCGAGTTTGAGTCAAAGTACAACTGCTCTCCGTGGCAAAAGCCGATCACCCGAGCACACAGGCACACGGGCTCTCGAGCTCACGGGCCACGGCCCAAAGGCCAAGTAGCCCAAGTGCGCAAGTGCCCAAAGGCCCAAGTAGCCCATAGGCCCAAATAGCTCAAGTTCCTTAAGAACCAAATGGCCAAAAGCCCAATTACCTCGCGTCTGGGAACCTTCTTTACTCCACCATGTGCTTTACTATGAGTTGTCAAACAACTTATTATAAAGCATCTTTAGTTTCACAAGATGGAAGAAGTGAGATAATTGTTTAGAGAAAGAAAGCTTTGAATGCCATTTTCTTTCTAGAGGTGGGCCCTGAAGGGTATTATACCCTTATACTAGTGTTTATAGCGGATAACGACATCTAATGTATAACACTAGTATCTCCAAGATCATCATGCAAAACTAATAATTAACTAATAGGAAGATAGTAGATTACCTTAATCGCTATTTCCCTCGGGCTAGTTGAGTAGATTAAAGAAGACCAAGAGCTTCAAACGTAGCTCCTCTACTTGGGGCACCGAACGGTGTATTTAATCTCCCTCTTTGAAAGCTCGCTAGCACTCTATTAGTGGTTTGATAATAAGAAGACCTTCTTCTTGCTTGACTAGAAGATAACTTGGGAATTAGTTCACTTTCTCCTCTCTACTTGATGTGGTAGAGTAAGAAAGCTTAGAGAGAAATTTCACACCTTATTCTCTGCCCTAAGAGTGTTTATTTAGAACCCTAATGAGAATACACCTCCTCAAAGGTTTCCAAAAACATCCTTTAGAATAAGATTTAGGGAAATAGTCGAAATAGCAATTAATGATATTTTCTCAATTCCCTAAGGAGGAGGTGTCCAAACACCACTAAATTTTGCGTGCATACTACTGGGTATGTCATAAACTCACCCTCCAAAATCAGCCCAATCCGAGTCACGGAAGTACCCGAACCAGCCTAGGCCCAAAACCCTTATTTCGGGCCTTTTTGCTATCTTTTGCCCAAATTCTATTTAGGACCGTGAGATATGTTTATGGGACATTCCTAGTGTTATATCACACTCCCACTAGTCATATCATCCGATTAAATACCCATTCTTATGTGTAACCCGATGTAGGATCCGGTCGAAGTTAGCCGCGAATTACTTCGTAATTCGACGATCGTAGTTGGTTTCTAGCTAAACACTACGACCCCTAAATCAATCGGACTTGATGATCTTCTTCATCAATTGTCCTAGCCGACATATTGCTCGCATTGCCATCCTGGTCGAAGGACATCTCCTTCAACTCCTTCAGACTCCCACTTGGACTTAAAACAAGTGCAATGCCTCGATTCCCGTGTCAATTTAGTATCTTATCTGATACGTCACGTCATTCAGACTTTCTTGATCTCTGAGTACAACTGTAAAAGACAAACGATTAATTCTTAATCTGTTTGAGCGCGGCCACGCATTTTCAGTTGTCACTCATCAGGTGGCCTCGAGACACTTTTGACCTAATGTGATTAGGATGACACAATCCATTCTTGTGCTCCCACTTAACTTCATGTCTATCCTGTCCTTCCCAGTATCTGTCTTTATAACCTCCTTTTACGGCGCGGTGTTTGACGGAACCAAAGTCGGACATTCTTTACATAAGATGAGTGGAGCACTCATGTTTTGAGGAATCTCTCCAATCTTGTCTTTTGAGAAGTATTTGATGTTCATAAAGAGTGATGTACTTCTCATTAGAGGGTTATCCAGTGTATAAACCTTTTGCACACCCACGTAGTCGAATCGAATACACTATTCCTATAGCCCATGAAACTGCGTTATCCCATCGACTCCCATACTAGTCTTCATGAGTCATTGTTGTCCATGCAATGACCTGGACTAGGGATTTGACAATAAATATTCCAAGTTCACTTAATAGGGTTTCATTCATCAGATCACGTATCTGACAAACCTATTCGGAATGTTTTATCATCAATAGACTATCGTTTAAACACTAAACCGAATTTAGACGACTTGTGAAATAACTCTATTATTTCTGATAACGAGAGTTGTAAATCTGAGCCTCTTCCGTAAAACTCTTTTTATTCACTCAGTTTTACTTGTCGAGGTTTATTCCAAATTTACCTCATGCCTTAAACTGTGTATGAATCTCATACTATGTCTTAGGTGACAGTTTAGTTTGACTACCGTGGTAGTCGGTTTTAAACTTTGCTTATTATTAATTAATTTGAAGATTGCTATCTTCAACCTTGATAATATCTAGTAATCTTTACTAGAGTTAAGGCTTTTCATTTCTTATGTAGAATTTGCAACGGTTACGACTTAAACACTTTTAAGCCTACTTTCCTTCCATGTCTGGAAGTTTGCTACGATGACTATTTGTACTACTTTCATCCTTTAGCCTTTTAGGATGTTTCAGTAGTGTTTATGATTTCCAATCCGAATTGGATGTCTAAATGCTAATCACGTTCAACATGACTTGATTTTATGTTTTCAAACATAAACGTCTCTCTCATGCGTGCTTGCTCATCGGTGTGTTTTCAAACTCCGATTTTGCTACGATGACTTGTTTCAACTTTTGTACTACTTCATCCTTTAGCTTTGTAGGATGTTTCTAAGTAGTGTTTCGGTTTTCCAATCTGAATTTGGATGTTTAAATGCTAATCATGTCCGACATGATTGACTTTATATTTTCGAACATAAATGTCTCTCTCATGCGTGCTTGCTCATCAGTTTCTTTTCGACTCTGAGTCTTGCAACGCTCTTTGTCATGAGTTTTGGGTCAAAATTCTTTTAGACTTTCCGAGTCTTAGATTTTCTGTTTCGGATCTCAAGCATCTCAGCGTACTGACTCTCTCTAATCCTATCATCTTTTTGATCTATGCTTATAAATCTTCAGATGCCCAAAATGGCAGTTCATCCTTGTGTGTGGTCCTTTTATTGAGTCATTGTGTTCACTGTTACACAACATCTTATGTCGTACTCAATCTTTTGTATGTACTCTGCATACGGACCCGGAAGGTTTGTTTCTCCCACTTACCTTCTTGAAACTCGTGATTCAAGATTTTTCTTCATTCCTCAGGAATCAAACTTCTTTGATTGTCTCTTTGAATCGAAGATTCTAACTCTTGCGTGCTTTTAATACGTCGATGGATTTCTGAAGCATGCCTATGGACATAACTTGATTGGAAGAATCTTATTCTTCTTGTGTAGTTTCGGGGCATGAATGTTTCCATCCTTTTCAGTTTTCTACTTTGGAAAACCAATTTAGGTTTTCCGTTGACTTAAATTATCAAGCTTCATGTCTTGACGAGATATGGATTCCATGATGATTTTGGCTTCTAGCCAAAATCTAGAGTCAGTTTCCGTTTCTGCGCAGGTCTTTTATCTCTTCAGAAATAACCTTTATTTTTTGAGTCTTTGAGATTTTACTTTTGACCTTTTAGGGCTTTTGAACAATAATTTGGAATTTTTTCAACTACTTTGAGATATTCCTTTAGAGACACTTTCACTTGCTTTGAGAGTTCTCCTGCGAATGACATTCACTTTTGTGCGGTGGGCTTATAAGATAATATCTTTAACCTTTCCTTTTCTGTGGAGCCGAAGTTTGTTGCTCTTGGTCGAATTTAATCGTCTTGTACAAGTTTCATGATTGTTCTTCATGACTCTTCATGATTTTTCTCATGCTCGAATTAAATCGACTTGTACTTTTCTCCCACTTATTCTTGTAATAATTAGTACTTTTCTCCCAGACTACTAGGTGTGCTAATTACTAAAAGAATACTATCATGGGCAACAAAAACTTTGTTCTCTTGATTGGTTGTGGAAGAAGCCCAAATTTCTTTCAAAAGGAAATTGCGTCAGATATTAGCTAGTTTTGTAACGCTTTTTACAAGTTTTAGCTTTTGACGGAATTTTGGTAGTTTTGTGGGAAGCTATGTCTAGACTAGTGAATTTTGGAGGATAGAGTTTGATACCCGTTCTTCATCTTAATCCTTTTGGACACTCCAAATATGGATAGGTTAGAAGTACGTTTGAAGATCAATCTCTGTTTCTGACTCAAGACTTTCTTTCTTGTCAGTTGATTCATGTTTTGGTTATTTGAACCTATCTTGTAGGTGTTTAACCAAGTTTAGAATCCTTAGGTATAAATTGTTTAATTTAGCACTTTTAATAACATCTCAATTTAGAAATAAAGTTCTTTATTGATTCTCCATAATACTTAGTACAGAGATGATATTAAAAACTAGAAAAACGCTTAATCTAGATTAGTGCCTAAAGTAGACTTCGATCCCTTTCAGCATCCTTAGCAGTCGAGGCTTCTGCTCCCTCTTGGATCTTGTCTTCCTTAGCCAAATACTCAGTTCCCAGCTGCACCTGTACATTCACAATGAGAGGGCAATTTTAGGTATCATATACCAAAATTTGGGAATTTTACAGTATTTGATAAGTTAACTGTTTATACCTGAATTGGAAGCCACTGTTCCATTCTTCTTGTCCTCCAAGAACTTAGGGCAGTTTCTTTTCCAGTGGCCCTTGCCATCACAGTAGAAGCATTTGGTGTCAGGAGGAGGACCTTTGTCTTTAGGTTTGGCAACCCGTTTGCCTTTTCCTTTTGACGCGGTTTTCTTCTTCTGTTTTCCACCTTTCTTGAAACCTTTGTCCTTTTGACCATAAGAACGTCTTTCTTAGTCTCCACTACAGCGACGTCCTTTTCGGCTGTTAGAAGCATAGAATGAAGTTCCTCTAACGTTTTATCCCATCCATTCATGTTGTAGTTCATCTTAAACTGATTAAAACCACTATGGAGGGAGTGAAGGATAGTGTCGGTAGCCGTCTGTTGGCTATAAGGGAAACCTAGTTTAGCCAGCTTGCCCATGAGCCTGATCATTTGACGAACATGAGGTCCAACTGGTTTTCCCTTTTCAAGGCGTATGTCCATAATTACTTTAGAGGTTTCAAACCTCTCCAATCTCGACTATTTCTGGAACATTTCCCGAAGTTGTCACATCATGGAGTAAGTATCCATGTCTATGAACTGCTCTTTCAGAGTCGGTTCCATGGTTGCTAGCATTAAGCAAGTTACAGGCTCTGCCTTTTTCCGCACACACCTTTCTTCATCTATTTCTTCCTTAGTCGAAGTATAATTCAATACACGAATTGGAGTTTCTAGTACATGTTGCTTGCCTTCCATCCTGAGAACTATTCCGAGGTTCCTCTCCCAGTCGAGGAAGTTGTGCTCATTCAGCTTCTCCTTGTCGAGAAGTGAGCGGAAGTTGAAAATATCTTTTTTCATCTTTAAACTACATAAAAGAAATGACAAAGTTTTAAAACTCGTTATCGTTTACTTAGTTTTCCCACATTATTCAATAAAAATCGTCCTCGATTGAATAAGTGATTCCAAGATCCCAGTTCTTCGGAGTAAAGCGGACGAAGGCCCTACCCTTTGACTCCATCGTTCCGGGTTAGTGAACTACTTCACTGATCATACTTTATGACTCTTGGTTGATAGATTTTATTAATGAATGACTAATATATCCTTTTACCTCGAGTATCCAAGACTCTCTTGCTGATCTCGTTGAGTAGAATCATTTAGACATGTAGGCCTCTTCTATAGACCTACCCGCATTGTCCCAAGGTAGAGGAGGTACTCTGCGAAGGCCGACCCACCTTCCTCGAACAAGGGCGCAACGAGTGTCTTAATCTGGATAGGCGATTACTCAAGATTACGTTTTGGGGACTTTTACGCTAGTCTGGCGTTTGTTATAGTGAACTATTTAGCCTAACTAACATTGATGTGGCATGAAAATGCCACGACATAAAGCGTAAATAAGTAAGTAAATGCGTGCGAGAAAATAAATCAAGCAGACATGGATCCTAGTATGCCCCTAACCTAGAAGATCTAATCTCCTTTGGTTTGCTTCTTGTTTCGCTTTTTGGTTCGTCTAGATCTCCATCTTTGAACCTCCATTGATTTCTCCCACTCGCCTTTGGATTCCTTCCTTGAGTTTCTTCAATGGACTCATAGACCCTAAACTCTAATTACAAGACTTTAACGATTCGCAGATCGTATAAACTTGAAATTAAAATTAATTACAAATATGCACCCATCCGTGTTAAAACAAGAATATAGAAACAAATCTATGGCCATACTAGTTTCCCGCATTCACATCACATGCATTCATATAATATATTAAGGCTAAGAATTATATATGCATGATTATCTTGGGAGACACTTTTGTCGACATCACATGTCACATTACGGACCTTAAGTCTAAATTCGAAGAATTCGACTAATGGTGCGTTCCGGTTTTATCTTTTATGATTTCTAAAATCAACTTCAAGAAAAACTCCGTTTCGGGTTTTGAAAGCCCGGGTCAATTTCGGAAAAAATATTGGTTCGATTCTTAATGATTTCATAAATCAATTTAAAGAGAAATCCGTTTTGGCCTTCTGGATGGCCCGGATTAATTTTGGAATTATTTGGTTAGAATCGGAAGAAAATTTGGCAAAAACTCCCACTCGAATGATGGTCCCTTTTCGTGGTCTGAAAAGCCTCGAAAAAGCCCGGGACAAATCCTAGATAAGTCCCGACTCAAGCCCACAAAAGGGCTTGGACAAGGTCCGGACATAGCACGGCCCATAGGGCCGGCATGTCCTGGCCGAGGCCTATCAAGGCCTGGTCTCGTCCTGGCCGGAACCAGGACGCTAGTCCATGTACCAGACGCGTCTGGTGCTGGACCGGACCAGCACTAGGTGTCTCGGACCTAGTCCGAGACACCCAGAACCTCCCAGACGCGTCTCCAAGACGCGTCTGGTCGAGAGCTCTGGACGTGCCCTAGACGCGTCCAGGAAGCTACCAGTGCAGGTTCTGGACGCGTCCTAGACGCGTCTCCTGGACGCGTCTCTTGGACGCGTCCTAGACGCGTCTCAGCATCTGCTCTGGACGCGTCTAGCAGCTTCTGTCCGGCCAGGAAGCTTCCTAGCCGGACACTAGGGTTTCCAAAATCCTAGTTTCTAAATATTTTTTTTGTTTTGCAAATCTCTATTTGCTATTTTCCAAATTTTAAACTCTTTTTAAATTTTGAAATCCCTTTTAGAACACTTATAAAATTTCTCAAAACTTTTAGACACTTTTAAAAAATCCAAACTTTGTTTTTGGGAGTTTCCTAAAACTCAAAAACAATTCTTTTAATCAACCAATATTGGATCAAAATTCTAGGTTTTTGAAACTTTTTTAAGAACAATTTTGAAAACCAAATCAAGATCAATGAAATTCAATGTTTCGAAACACTTTCAATCATCAATTTTGATTTTTGTAATTTGAAAAACTAGTTGAATCATATTCATTTTAATCAAATTATGAGTTTCAAGTACTTTTAAAACACTTTTAAAATACTTTTATAAACTCAATCTATCATACTATCAAGCATATCAAATATCTATTAGTTCGATTCTTAGCAAAAACTAGTTAATTGCAAGAGGCTCTGACGCCAATGAAGGGTATTATACCCTTATACTAGTGTTTTTAGCAGATAACGATATCTAATGTCTAACACTAGTATCCCCAAGATCATCATGGAAAACTAGTAATTAACTAATAGGAAGATAGTAGATTACCTTAAATCACTATTTCCCTCGAGCTAGTTGAATAGATTAAAGAAGACCAAGAGCTTCAAACGTAGCTCCTCTACTTGGGACACCGAACGGTGTATTTAATCTCCCTCCTTGAAAGCTCGCTAGCACTCCAATAGTGGTTTGATAATAAGAAGACCTTTTTCTTGCTTGACTAGAAGATAGCTTGGGAATTAGCTCACTTTCTCCTCTCTACTTGATGTGGTAGAGTAAGAAAGCTTAGAGAGAAATTCCACACCTTATTCTCTGCCTAAGAGTGTTTATATAGAACCCTAATGAGAATACACCTCCTCAAAGGTTTCCCAAAACACCCTTTAGAATAAGATTTAAGGAAATAGTCGAAAATAGCAATTAATGATATTTTTTCAATTCCCTAAGGAGGAGGTGTCCAAAAACCACGAAATCTTGCGTGCATACTACTGGGTATGTCAGAAACTCACCCTAAAAAATTCAGCCCAATCCGAGTCCCGGAAGTACCCGAACCGGCCTAGACCCAAAACCCTTATTTCGGGCCTTTTTGCTATCTTTTGCCCAAATTCTATTTAGGCCTGTGAGATATGTTGATGGGACATGAGAATGTCTCATCTGAATCTCTTAACTCGGGTTAGTTAGTCCAGTTCGAGCAGTTACTCTCATGAATTACTTGTTTCTCTTTTCCAGGTGTCTTTTACGGAATTCGTTGCGAAAAATTGCTAAAATCGGGAGAAAGACACAATTGAGGGGCATTTTGGTCATTTGTTGGTTATGCTATTCCTGGTCGACTTTAATACTTGGATGAGAAATAGAGTCCAAGACGAACCCAACGCCGAAAGCGGAAGTCAAATCGGAGTCCGGATGGACGAAATAGGAAAGGTCAAAGTTCGGGTCAAAATAGGTGGACCATGAGTCAAAGCCTCTGCTGACGTCATCATGACGTCAGCATCATCACCTTCATCACCAATTATTCAGCTTAAAACCGAGACTTCCCATTTTTTTGGGAGTTTCCATTTTTTTTCTTAGCCGACTCCATCAAAAACCGACTTCAACGATTCAAAAGAAGAAAAAGGAAATAATGAGAAGAGAAAGGAATGTTTCACAAACCGAGATTTAGAGAGATAATCTCTCGGCTAAACCGAAATGGATAGAAGATATTCAGAGAGAGAGAAGATGAAATCTTTCTCTTAACAGTAGAAAGAGAGAGCTGTGTTGATGAAGACTTTCCTAACCGAGGAGATCAATGAAGGAAAGTTTTTAAATGTTTAGAAAGAGAGAATGAAAACCGACAAGGAGATAGTTGGGTTTATTATTTCTTACCATGTTCAAAGATTTGGGAGAGAGGGAGTCGGCCATGGAATATAAAAAAAACAGAGAAGAACAACTGAGGGATTATCTCGGCTGGGGAGCAGAGTTCTTCATACTTCTCCCTCTTTTCTCTTGAGCTTCATTACATATATTATAGAAAGAGAGAGAGGAGAAACAGAAACCATCATTCATCATCTCTCGCCCATTGATGTTATAGCCGAGAGCTAGAGAGAGAGAGAGAAATCTTCAAGTTTCTGTTTTTCTTTTCTTCTTCTTCTTTTATTTCCTCTCTTAGTGAGAAAGAGAGAGTTAGATAGAAAGAGTTGAGAGAGAGAGAGAGATATTGTAGAGAGAGAAAGATTGAATCAAATTTATAAACTTCATTATCATCTTCTTCTTCTTCTTTCTTTATCATCACTCGGTTATAATTATTAGAGAGAGTTTCTGTATTAATTAGAGAGAGAAAGAGAGAAGTTTGGAAAGATAAATAAAGAGAAAACAGAGAGGGAGAAGAAAAACCAGGGAAGGAAAATTATTTTCTCACCTGGAAATCGTTTCCGGGAAGATGAGAAAATAATTTTCTCTAAGGGTCTGTTTGGCAGAATTTTGGGAAAACAGAAGGAAAATCTTTCCCTAAGGCCCTGTTTGGTTCTGAAATGGTGAAAAAGTTAAGTTTTCTTCTCCCTCTCTTTACTTTATTTTCCAATTTCTTTTATTTAATGTCCATGAGTAATTAATTCTCTATCTAGGGTTTTAGATGAAGTTTCAATAATTATTCTAATGATTAATTTATTACAGTTTTTATTATTTTAACGATAATATCTTCCGGGTTTTTAGACCATCCATGGACTGAAAATCTGAGTTATACAAAGAACAATCGAATTAGACCAAATTAAATTGTCGTTAGAACTGATTATATGGATGAATTCAGAAAACCTAGACTCTCTCCCATTTGACTTCTCCCCATTTGAGTTTCACCTTTTTAATCGTTTTAATATTTTATTTATTTATTTATTTTCAAAACCAAAACCAAAATCAATTTCAAAACCGAGTTACTTTCAAGTTTTAGAATAGGTTTCACTTAGTCTCTGAGGAACGAACCGGTCTTACCGGAAATTATTACAACTTGACACCCGTGCACTTGCGGGTGTAGACCTATTTAGGGTAACCTTTCTAGGCCCATCATATGTTTATGGGACATTCCCAATGTTATATCACACTCCCACTAGTCATATCATCCGATTAAATACCCATTCTTATGTGTAACCAGATGTAGGATCCGATCGAAGTTAGCCGCGAATTACTTCGTAATTCGACGATCGTAGTTGGTTTCTAGCTAAACACTACGACCCCTAAATCAATCGGAATTGATGATCTTCTTCATCAATTGTCCTAGCCGAAATATTGCTCGCATTTCCATCTTGGTCGAAGGACATCTCCTTCAACTCCTTCAGGCCCTACCCATGTGCTAGCTAGCTACAAGACAAGATAGTCTTGACTAATAGTAAGTGGGTGAGGCTCACTCTCAATTAATTTCTAGTTGCTAGTGGGCCTAAACATGAAATAGGCCCAAACATGCAATAAACCCAACAAAACAAGGACATATTCTCAATTAATTTCCATGTGGAGCATATGAAAAGAACGAAGTCCGATCGTTTTCCAATCAGTGGACTTCAACCTCTTCATCATCATTCGTACCACCCGGATCCAACCTCTAGCAGCGCCCAACCTTCTACCCACATTGGCTGAATCTATAGAGAAAATATCACATGGGTCTTCGCGGGAATACCACTGTAACGTCAATATTGATGGTGTTGTATAGGCCTTTTGTGCTACTTGTCCAACTACTGCCACAAAGCCCGAGTTCTATGTTTCGATATTTCTTTTTATCTCAAGTCCGACGAGGATATTGTGATGTAGCGGACACGATAACATTAGGATTTTATGCTAAGTGGGACCGTGATGACAAGTCGTGGATTAGATGACCTACTTGAAGATTTTTTATTTTTAGTAGTTTCTGAATTTTATATTTTCTTAGTTTTAATAGTTTCAGAATTTTAGTTGCTTTAGAGAAGATTTTCTAGTTTTAGTAGTTTACCAATTTTGGCTTTTTCCCTAGTTTTTAGCAATATTCTAGATTCTAGTTATTTTAGAGTTTTAGTAATTTTAGACTTTTATTATTTTAGGGTTTCAAGCCTATAAATAGGCCTTTTATGTTCATTGTTAAGAGAGCTTAGATTATTGAGTAAAATTTCGTTTGATTTAATTAATCATAGAGGAACGATCTCTACACTTTTAATATCTTGCCTACTACGCGCTGCATCTGTTGGTTTCAGAGCTTACGTCGATCTTTAACAATGTCACCGAGAAGACAACCTGCTGTAGGTAGGGAAAATCCCATGGATGTTGTTAATAAAAAAAAGTATTAATTCAAGCTATGAATTTGCGATTAGAGGGTATTGACGAATGACAACAACATATGACTTGAATGATGGAAGGATTGACGCATCACTTAGATGCATTAATTATTCTTTAAAGAGAATCGACTTCACCAAATCATCTATCAGTAAGGGATGATGAATGTGCTGAAGATGATTCTGATAATCCTTTTGCTAGGGACATTTGGGGAAGAAGGAACCAAACCAATCACGGTTCTCGGACATGGGAAATAGAATCGATGATTGATATACCGGAAGTCGGAGGGTGTGCTCAACTTGAAGAATTCCTCGATTGGCTAACTACGGTTGACGATATTCTAGAGTTTAAGGGGATACCTTAGGATAGGCAGGTTCCTCTTGTGGCTACTAGACTTCGTGGTAGGGCTGCTGCATGGTGGCAACAACATAAGTTGGTGCGGTCCAGAACAGGGAAATCAAAGGTAACTTCGTGAGAAAATATGAAGAAATATATGCGTGCAACTTTTTTCCGCATATCTACGCCAAGTTAATGCATCAGAAATTGCAACAAGTGATGTAAGGAAAGAACACCCGTAGTTTTCAATTCGATAAGAAGAAAATTATGTTGTTAACTAGTGGAGATAATACTCCTACAACTAACAAAGGTGACACTTCAACTTTGTTATCTCGTGGGATGTTCATTGAGGAGGTTGAAAAAAATGATGTTGAACATATGATGATTGGTATGGAAAGTAGTATTGTGGATGACGTGATTCCATATTCTGTTCTCCCAGTATTGAAAGAATTCGCGAATGTTTTCCCTACAGATCTATCTGACGGTTTACCAGCGTTGAAAGATGTTCAACATCAAATAAATCAAGTTCTCAGTGTGACTTTACCGAATAGGGTTCATTATATGATGAACACAGAGGAACAAGTGGAGTACGAGGTGGGCGAATATAACAAGTTATCAGCAAGGAAAATCGGATCTCTAGAGATACTTGAGAAGATTAGTCTGAATGTTTATCGTCTGCACTTGGCAAGTCATGTTCGCTCCTCAGATGTTTTAAATGTCAACACTTATTACCATATTTTGGAGATAATTCGGACGAGGACGATTCAAATTTGAGGTCGAATTATGTCCAACCCGGGGAGGATGATGCAGCTGACACAATAACATTAGGATTTTATGCTAAGTAAGACTGTGACAAGTCGAGGATTGGATGACCTACTTGAAGATTTTTTATTTTTAGTAGTTTTTGATTTTTATATTTTCTTAGTTTTAGCAATTTTAGAATTTTAGTTACTTTAGGGAAGATTTTCTAGTTTTTAAGAGTTAAGGCCCTCGAGTTCGCTTCGAACCACCAAAAAGTCAGGGCTGGCCCTGGTAACATATAATGTTGTAACTAAATTCATCGCTAATAGAATAAGATCTTTCAAAGTGACAAATTTTTTTTTTTAGAGAGATAGAGAGGAGAGATGAATTTTTTTTTATGTTTGAAGGTCGCCGGCCGGAAAATTGTCCGCCCGGCGACCTTGGCCGGTGAAGACGATGAGGTGGCGAGAAGATGAGGTGGCGAGAAGATGAGGTGGCAGAGAGAGATGATGATGTGGAGGAGAAATAGGTGATGACCAGTTAACGGTGTTCTAATGATAACTAAAAAAGGGGGCCATCTGGGTATTTTTGATAAAGTAGGGGGGCTAGGTAGGAAGTTGGTCATAAAGTTGGGGCTATTTGGGAAATAATCCTTTCCTTTTTGGTTGTCCTCTTTTAATGTCCCATTTCTAAAAATAAAGAAAAGGACTTTTCGCTCTTTCTAATAATACCCATTACTGTAGAGTTACTGACAACTTTATTTAGAAGTAAGTTAAACTTTTTCATTGTATTGTAAAAAAGTTACTGAGGGTACAATTGGGAAAATCATGTATTTTTTGAAATTCAAACTCTAATCAATGATGTTACCTTAAAAAGTTAGGTTTTCAAAATAGGTCATTCATTTTAGGGCATAGGGAGTAAATAACAAGGTAGACAAAAGACTGCATCTTTTGAAGGAAGATATTCTAACAATAACATAAAATATTTAAACCACGAATATTGAAACCTACGTTGATGGGTGGCATGTCTAGATTTTGGGTAGCTTCAGAGCAAAGGTTGATATGGACCGGCTGTTGTATAGGCTCTCCTAACTTCATCTTGTTTTGGTTGACATTATATTCCCATATTTGGATACGTGGCCCTGGATCAAGCTCAAAGAACCAATGTCAACCTCATTAATTTCAATTCTTGGAGGTTTCGTAAGGGTGTATCTGAGGATGGAGCTTTAGTATTAGAACTTGAAACTTCTTCTGCTCCGTTAACATTTTTTCTCTTAAAAGATTGATCGAACGTACGAGATTTTTTAGGTTGTAAATTAACAAAGGGTTATTTCTCAGATGGCCCCCAACTTTGTGAACAGCCCCAACTTTGTGAACAACTTCCTGCCTAGCCCCTAGATAAGCAAACATACCTATATGGCCCCCTTTTTCAGATTTCGTTGTGTTAACGGGGGAGAACTAAAGCCTTTGGGTTGTGTTAACGGGGGGACAAAAACTTTGAGGGGGAGAACTGAAGCCTTTTGACAAGACAGCAAAAGGATAAACATTGAGGTCCAGGGGCCCTCTTGGCCCTTTAATATATACGTCCCTGGCTCACAATAAAGATGGACAAAGAAATGTTGGCATTATGGGAATCTAAGTTGTATTTAAGGTGATATGAGTTAGATGTCACGTGGGATATTGAAGTAATATAGCAAGAATAAAGGAAGAATATCTCCTTCCAAATGAATTAGTCTTTATTTGTAAATAGAAATATTGCATTCCTTTGTTTGTAATTAGACTTTCTATCTTTTGTTTCTTCAATTATGTTTTTTCGTTTGTAAAGTCTTATAAATTCATGTGTAATGGTTAATAAAGCATACCTTTGATTCTTAGTTATTTGTGCCGAAATTCATATTTTCACATGGTATTACGAGCATACGGATTTCTTCATTCTTCGATATTATATGGGAATTCATCTCGTCATTTCTAGGTCTTTTAACATGCACTTGAAGGTCAGTTTTACTATTGTCCATCATTATCAACTTTTTTTCTCATTTTTGTGGGCCGCCGCTCTAGGGAAATAAGAATATTTTCTAGAGTGGAAAGTTTTAAAGGGGAAATATGAGATTAGGAAGATTTTTCGGAGAAACAAATTTAAGGGGAAACAAAATCTTTCTTATTCTTCTTCAACTCCGCTACCACCTTCGGCCACCACCACCTGCCACCACCACCACCATTTTTTTCTCTTCTTTTTCCATCCCCCTCTCTTCTCTCTTACTCTCTTACTCTCTCTCTCTCTGTCACCGTCTATCTCTTTTTCTATCACAAAGTCTGTCTCTCTCTCACGGTCTCTTTCTCTCAGGTCTGGCGAAGGGAACACTTCCCTTCGCCGGAACCAGACCTTGAGGAGGGTTTCGCCAACCCCTCCTCAAAGGTTTCGCCAAACCCTCCTCGAGGGTTTCATGGTTGGTTGACCACGAAACTTTTCGTGGTCAACCAACCACTACCTTTTCATGGTCGGTCGACCACGAGGCATTTCGTCGTCGCCCGTGAAGGATATAGTCCTTCGATCTGAAGGAGATGTCCTTCCGAAGGAGTGTCGTTCGACCAAGATGGCAATGCGTACAATTTTTCAGTTAGGATGACGATGAGTTTATCTGGAAGATCATTTAGTCCGGTCCAATTAGGGATCGTAATGCTTAGCTAGAAGTCGCTTACGATCGTCGGATCACTTCGGTAATCCGCGGCTAACATAGACCGGATCGTACAACGGCTTACACCAAAAAGTGGTAGCTTGATTGGAGAGAGTTGACTCATGGGAGCTTGCCTATAGATGGATATGATCCAGTCTGATAGTGCCAAATAGATAGAAAGAATCGGGCTTGAAAAAAGGAACTTGAAAAGGTGGAAAACCCCACTTATGGGGTGTCCTGATCAAGCCAATTAGGGATTTCATCAGGACCGGCCATAAGAGTAGGGTGGGCCGGCCAGGGCGAGCCCATTAGTGGGCTTAAGTGGCCGGCCACACACTAATTAGGGGAAACCCTAATTTTAGTTAGAAAGAGTTCTGACGTGTTTATCTTTCCTGGGACTCTTATGGAAACCTAATTGGACCCAAATTCTAATTAGGGTTTTTCTATATAAGGGTCATTAGAGTTCAGAAAGGATTTTCCTCAAGAGAAAACAACTTCTCTCTCACAATATACAGCTAAGTGGAGAGAGAGGGTTTTAAAGGAAAAACTCCCAATCTATCTATGGAGTCAAAAGAAGAATGGTTCTTCTTCTCAACCTTCAATGGAGTTATAGCAGACAACAAAGAAGGGAGATCAAGTTATTTACTCGGATGTCTCAAGTAGAGGAGCGACAACCGGAGCTCTCATCTTCTTCGGGATAAAGTTATTTGAATCTAATTTCTAGGAAAGCGAATCCAGATATTCTTCTTTTAGTTTATAGTTCATTATTAGTTCATGCATATGATCCTGGTTAAATTAGTGTTAATCATATGATGATTGAGATTCCGCATAAAATATTAGTTAGATGAGAATGTGTATTAGATACATACAAAACCCAACAGCCCGACCATGAGATCTGAAACCGAGAGACTACAAAGCATTTCCTTGAGGATTAGGGTTTAGGGAGAAACTTAGTAGGACAACGAGAAAGCGGGAAAGAGTTTGAGAACGAGAGAGAGTGAGAGGGGAACAGTGGCAGCGACAGTCAGATAGGGAGAAAGATGCAGTTTTAAAAAGAAAGGATGATAGATAGAGAGGGAGAGAGAGAGAGAGAGAGAAAGAGAGAGAGAAAATGAGACTGAGAGAGAGAATGAGAGTGAGAGAGAGAGGTAAATGATGAGAGTGGTGGTCGGATTTGGTGATCGAAAAAGGAGAGATGAGACAGAAAGTTTTGAAGAAAAAAAATTAAGGTCGCTGGCAATGACAGTTTACGAGTGGTCCTTGCCGACATGGAGAAGAAATGGTCAACCAAAATTTTCCCCATAATAACTAGAAAATATACTGGTCAACTAAAATTGACCAGTTTTTTACGAAATCTTTGCAGTCTGGAAAAGTTTTTTATTTCCCCAAGCGTTGGCCTTTTTTGTTAGAACCGGACCAAGTCCAAATCACTACATCTAATTGGACCATTAGAGTGTGATTTAGATTATTAATTTTTTAGCCTAATAACACACACTCTAGTCTCTTTACACCAACAAGGTCTTATTCAGGCCTATGTAGGCGCACCCCATTTTATCAGACACCAATCAAGTCCTTTCTTCCAGAGCTTCGTCTTGGTGATTCAAACCCTTACCTTCATCAACGCAGATCACCGCCCCTCCCACATCGCTACTCCCCTAACTACTGGTGACTGGAAATATGCTAACTAATGCGTTCTCCTTGCCACAAACCCTTTCCTTGATTGCTTCGAAACAAAGAGATATACTTTTGGTTAATCGATTACTCTCTTTCTTAGTTTCTTTAAAGCCGAGCCTAATCTCAATCATTGTGGTAAGACTTTGTGGCTTCACCAAGCCAAGACTTAACCTTTTCCTGGCCTAATTCATTCCCCATTTTCAACACATATTTGTGATATTTTTTATTATTTAGCCAGGGGAATTTGCGACATGTCGTTGCTATTGCGAAGTTGTGTTTCTCTTTTGTCACGGTTCTTGTGATATTTTGCAGAACTATTGTGTTCCTTTTTTTTTTGCATAGAAACTGTTGTGTTTCTTCATTTTAGTTTTCCCCACATAGTTTTTCTATTTGACATATTTTTGGAATTCTCACCACGTGATCATTTTCTTTTTATTTCACTACTCTAGTTGACTTCTATTTTACTTTAGAACCATACTTATGACTTTATCACGTCAGACAATGAATTTCTCGTCGACTATACACATTGCTACGTCATTTCTGTTGCCACTTATTAAGTCAATTACTTCCACTCTATTATTCATTCAACATCCGACAATGACTTTCTTGTAGTCCATAACGACAACATTACTTGAGTTGTCACTTCTTCCGCCTAATTATGCTATTTTCTAATTTAATAATTTCTCGACAATGCATTTGTGTTCAAACATAACTACAACATCACTTCCAGTGTCACTATTTTAATCTAATTTTGACTTTTTTAGTTTTATCAATTGCGATTCTTTTTTCAGAAATACTGCCATGGTGTTTTTAATTTCATCACCAAATTTTTAAAACTTATTCTCTGGAGTTTTGGAATTAATTTTTCACCCCTGATTTCTCTCCTTCTCCTTCATTGAGTAACGATTTTTTTTCCCTATACAAATACTAGTAACCCTAGGCCTACGGCTACGATGCTTCTCTCGGGAACTATTCTCTCCGTCTGCCCTATTTCGGAGTTTATCGACAGTGGTGCTTCGAACTATATTTGTTTTTTTTTTAACATTCTCAATTCTCATGAACTAGCTTCTCCATCGGTTTATGTTCAAATACCGGATGGAAGCGCAGTTCCAGTTAAACATATTGGTGAAGTGGTTTTTTCTAACACTTTACACATCGACAATGTTTATCATATTCCAACTTTAAATTTAATTTGATTTATGTACGACAGTTATGTGAATCTTTACAATGTCTTGCGACTTTGTCGCTTTCTCACTGTGTTTTCACAGACACGTTGACGACTCGTCTGATTCGCCAAGCTGATGAGGTTGGCGACATATATGTTTTACGCCATAAATCTTTAGCATTTACTCTAAGTAAGTCACTTGCATTTGGCACCAACGACTGGGACACCCTCGTTTGGATTGCCTCGAACACTTATTTCAGCGTTTTGATTTTATTCTCTTCAACTCCATACACGACTGCAATTTGTCCTATGGCAAAACAATTTAAATTGCCCTTTCATAAATATAATTTTGTTAGTACTCTCACTTTCCAATTAGTTCATGCTGGCATTTGGGGACCCTTTCCGGTACCTTTGCTCACAAATAAACGATACTTTCTCACTGTTTAATAGTGAGAAGAGGAGAAGGGAGAAGCCGAAGGTGTTGATTACAAAACTGGTGGAGTGTGTAACGAAATTAGTAACAACCTTCTCCCTCTGTCATTTTGGACATGTATCCTCTTTGAGTCTAATTTAGTTTGTTTCACAGAATGTAACAAGGATGCTCACTCTTTAGCAGAATTCTCACATTCCTTATTGTGGATTTGAATTCCAGTTCTCTGGTTATTAACCAGCGCTAGGTTTGACATTTGGTTACAACAATTCAAATTTTGAATTTGGGCAGTTGAGAAATCTAGAACTCAAACTTGATCAGAATTAGTGAACTACCCGAGACAATTGAGGGTGGAAACTGGAGGATTCAAAACAAAAGATTCTCGACATTGTTGATTATTCGCTAGACAAATCTACCTCTCAAGTATGTACCCAGAATTCGGATTAGTATTTTGGCACAAAAGAGTTTTCAATGGTTTGTTTAACATGATTCAATAGATCATCTAGAATCAAATCAATTGTATAGGCCAGGTCAGGGCAAAACTTGACAATATGGCCAATGACACCACAAAGCACATAGAATTGCAGAGGATTCTCGATCTTAAAGATTAGTTGTCTAGCTTCGTGGTTAGAGATCTTGAATTTGAGCAACCGTGGGAGAGGTTTAGTAACATTGATGAGGATCTTGACACGAGCCTATCCACACCGGCCTTCTTCGTCCTCCTTGGAAAGAGGATAAATAAATCCAATTGTTGTGCTAACGCAATAACAATGGGTAGTATGTGTTGATTCATGAGGTATGCATAAATTTGAAACCGAAAAACACAAGAACCTAGAGTATAATCTTCCCGTAGACATTTTTCAACAACAAATATATCATCTCTTCTGATCAATGGTGTACCCTCGAGAACACGGAGCATATCACTATGCAATTGAAACTTCGCTGGAAAGATAGTCTCCAAACTCATTTATGGTTAATGATTAATTGGTATGCCATGCATGAAATATCCTATCATTTGCCGTTTGTAATGTGAATAGTTTAAATGAAATGAATTTGAGTAGAAGACTAGTGCATATGGTTCTTAGATTAACAGCGGTTAATGTGGGGAGATGGAGAGACGGAATCATCGTTTGTGTTACTCAGGAAAGAAAATTGTTTGAGGATGGATTCGGTCGATGTAGGAAAGGAAGTGGGAGGCGGAGTGGACATAAGACAAGATGGAGAGTGAAGAGAAGTATTGGGGATGATCTGTATGCAGAACGACTGAGGAAGAAAAGAAGAAAGAGAGATCAGAAGAAGGGACCAGTTGTGCATACTTCATCCGAGATCTTTATGCGTCTATCTTTTGGTAATAAACCAATTTTTCTAGTTGGGACGAAAAAAGTGTTCAAGGGCCAATAGACAGACCTCTCATTTCGACTGTTTGGGAAGAACCTTCCGTAAAATAATCACTGGAAGGGAGATCCAATAGACACTCCCTAGGGCTTCTACCATGTCACCGTGGGACACCCCATGCCCACTTTACTGAGAAGGGGCGAAAAGCGGTCTAAATTAACATATTATCGAACTATAACATTCAACTCAAATGCAGTTTTAGAGTATGGACCTACGCTTCCAAAAACAAGTAGCTAGGAAGACAAACTTACGACCAACAACCAGGTAGCTGGTAAGAGATGGATATGAACAGGCAATCGCTCGGTGAGTATCCTGTAAAAAATGGTAGCAAGTACGAGTTTTATTACAAAAATACGTAACCGATGAAGCTCAAACGAACCCAAATAGGCGAAGGCAGTGACACAGCAACCAGCAGCTAACATGTTGCTAGGCAAAAGCAACATCATATTCTTTTTCTCCTTTTGAACTCCTGCATGTATACCCATGACGTTTATATATATATATATATATATATATATATATATGTATATATATATGTATGTATGTATATAACCTTGCTAGGCAGCTAAGTATATTACCTACAGCTTTGGGCGCCGAGGCCAGTAGGCCACGCCTTCAAAATATAGGTAACCGACAAAGTTCCCTGCCTCTTAGGGTTGAACAATCAAAACCAGTTGGTGCATTTACTATTAGGTCTGCTAAAAGAGAAATGAGGATGAGATCAATTAGATAAGTTACAGCAGCTACAAAAAGTTAACAGTCGTATTCACACTTGATACATTGTCGGTTAACCAGTACAAGCGTTTGTAAGGGATATACTAGGCTAACTGTATCAACTGTCATTTAAATGTAACAAAAAATAAACAAAGGAGAAGTACTAATTCACACTACTCATAGAGAATCACTTCAAAACAAAAAAAATTCTTTACAAAAACGATTGACAAGTTAAAACACTTCGCAGCAGAAGAACTGGCATTTTTCAACAGGGAGTTAATATCCGGTTGTGACTTGGCATACTGAAAAATATAAGGATGAGAAAGATGAGATACTCTTACTTGATTCCTCGTTCTTTTCACAGGCCGGAGTTACAGAACAAGGAAAATCTATGTGCAGTTCGTTTAAAGATTTACCTGGAATTGAGGAAGCAAAATCTGTATATAATTCAGTTTAAGGGTTTATTCAAAATTAATGGATCAATGTGGCGAAGAATATGAACTGCTAGTGCGATCGGTCTAAGGTAGTGTCTATTTTTCTCTAAGTCAGATCTTAAATCTGACTCAAGGTTTGAATCAAATCGAGTCAGATTTCAGAATGGTAGTTTTTGTCTAAACTTGTGATGTCTGACTCATCTGAATGGTTGATCTGGATTGATTGTGGGTCTAATTGATGCAGACGAGTCAGATTCAGGCACCACCTAAAATACTTAAATATCTGTCTGGACTTCATTATCCTTTCCTGCAAAATCATGTATTGTGAGGACAAGTACAGAAGAGCAGTACAACTAAAATAAGGAACAACAGGAATCGCATTTTATCATTAAAGAAGCTACAATTCATATCTACTACTTTAGTATTACATGTCCTTTACCATAACCAGTGGCTTAGGAGGAGAAAGAGATCGAATTTCAGGTGCAGAACTAGGGAATAATGTGTTGAGTTTATGCATGAGGATATCTGATCTTGATGGAATCTCATTCAGAAGAAACTGCTGAACAATTGGCTTCTTAAACCATTCCAACACCGAATCTCCTGGGGCCCTGAGAACAACTTTACTTACTTCGAACGGGGATTCAACAGAACTTAGGACCTGGGCAATCACAATCTTCAGAGTGGGTCCAGTAACCAATTTGATCCGTCTAGGTACAACGCCGTAATATAACATCCGTTTCCTAAACCTATGGAGCGTGTGAACAACAGCAATTAGAGCAGCCCCAACCGATAAGTTTCGAACATCCAGTGACCAAGCAATGTGCTGATCGAAGACTATTGCCTTTGGGAAAAGCTTATTCTCATAAGAAACCTTCCACACACAACGAGCTCGGTTAATTTGACCCATAAGCACAAGATAATTGAGAAGAACATTAACGAAGTACTTTGCAGCACCCTCTTCCAACTCGTAATCAATTCCCTGAAAAAATTCTCTAACGAAATCCAACACGGGCTTTTTTCTCTGCTCCGGGCCTGTGAAAAGTCCACACATAAAAGAGTGCGCCTTATGTTTCGTAGTACTCAAAATTGACATCAAATGCCTCTCGTTCTGCTCATCTTGGCATCTAACAAGATGCGCTAATATAGACGTGTATAGGATGAGATCAACCTTAGCAGCAGCATTAACGTACGTCTCAAGTAGAGGCTTAGCTGACTCGTACATCCCATTCTTCATACAAGATTCAAAGAGCTGCCGGATGATGAAGTTATTAGTTCTAATCCCAGATGCACCCATGAATCGTAGCCACCTTAAAGCAAGATCAACAGACCCATCCTTAATGTAGATCATTAGAACGTCACTAGCACTGACATCTACAGAGAATCCGACAGATTTCATTTCTAGCAAAATTTTGGCAGCCACATCCACAAGCTTCTTATTAGCCAATACGGTCAAAAGAGAAGTATACGTGCTTAATCCTGGTCTGAGACCAGCATTCGTCATTGAGTTATAAAGTTTCATAGCAGAATCAACCTGGCCAGATGAAGCATGCATTTCCAAAAGACAAGAATAAGTGGATGGAGTAGGTAAGAACCCAGCCTTCTCCATGTCTGAGAAAACCGACATTGCAGCTTCAAGCTTCCCAGATTTTGCATGGGACTCAACAATCATTGTGTACAATCCGTAATTAGGTCGAAATCCTGCTTTCTTCATTTCATCCCAGAGTCTCAAAGCTGTTTCTAATTTCCCAGCCTTCACAAAAGATTCAATCAAAGACACATACATGGTTGCTGATGGCCTAAGCCCTAAACCTTGCATTTCCATATATATCTTCATTGCTGTGTCTAACCTCCCAGCCTTCCCCATAGAATCAATGAGTGACGACAAGATCGAAAAATTTGGACGAAAATCCTTCTCTTTCATCCCTTTAAAAAGCTTATAAGCAGCATCGAGGCGTCCAGATTTTGCCAAGCTTGGTATCATCAAATCATAAGTTGCAGCATCTAAAGAACAATCAGCTTCTTCCATGGTCTCATATATCTCAAATGCCTTATAAGGCAAACCCTTGCTTAAAAACAAGGTTATGAGCGAGTTATACGTCTCAATATCAATCTTGCATCCTGAATCATGTACCTTCTTGAAACAACAGAAAGAGACTTCCAATTTCTCAGCTTTGGCTAAATGCTGAATAACCCGATTATAGGCTGTGAATGACGAAACTTTGTTATTACTATTACTAACACACTCTCGAATCATCTCGTCGAATAAAGACTGAATTCCTTCGAAATCTTTACTCTGATTTAACCGATCAAAAAGCAGAACATAGCTCTCATCATTTGGGGAGTACCAAGATTGCCTCTTAGTCCATCGGAACAAACTAACCGAAGCATCGGTTTCTCCGATTTCCTTCACAGCTTGGTTTATATGAGACATATTCGGAACGAAATGAAGTTTATCCAATTGGGTCTCCATTTCAGGTCCCCATTTCCATCTTTTCACAATCTCAACAATCTTAGCAATAGCAGAAGCATTAGAAAATGGTTTCTTCAATCCACCAACCATAACATGATCATCAAGACCTGGTTCAACAGACCTAATTCCCTTTCCTGAGAAAATCACATCTCCTGTTTCATCTAAATACACTATATCTTCAGTCCACTCAGTTGAATCATTGTTGTTCTTTCCAGAAGAAAAAGCTCTTAAGAAATAAGGTTTATTCAAAGAAAAATTATGAAAAAACGAGCTATAATTTCTTGACCGGAAATGAATTAATTTCTCATTTGTGCCGATTGAACTTACCCCACTATCGTTAACTATTGATCTAAAATCATTGTTTTCGACATTGAACATTCGATTGGTGAGAATAAAAGGAGATTTGTTAGGGTTTATAGTGAGAAGGTAGAGATTGGTTAATCTACTACTTGATTGTCTGATATGACGTTGAATCATCATCATCAACTGACTATGTAACTTACAAGTATAACAATGATGAAAAGAAACAGAGCTAGGGTTTAAGTTAGATGACTTACACTTACATGGATGCAGATATCGTTCATGGAGAAAGATTAAGGGTTTGCGAGCACTTGACCGAAATTAAAAAATAGAGATTTTTATAAACTCAGGGGAAGGGTGCAGCCAATTCTCGTTTTCCTTAAACCCTCTTTGTGTACTTTCTTTGACAAATGAAGCAGATCCGGACCACTGGGTTGGTATGCAATAGCAAAACCTGATAGCCCAAATGTTAAAACGAGTCCGAATGAGACTCCTAAACGTCCGAACCCGCTAACCGGTAAAACCTGTCTGGGGCTGCTACGTGATGATCTAAGAAATGATCATCAGTTGACTGAGGTTAATGAGTCAAGAAGACCAAAAGCCCAACGGGGCAATCCGCATCAAGTCAATAGGGAGGTCGAATTCGAAGGAGGTATGCCCATAACTGGGGGGTCGCCACGATTGTCCTAGGCGCCTTAAGCCCTGCCCTGACTCAAATACAACCAGGTCTTCCCTGGGATTTGCGAGAAGCCTAGGGAAGTCCATGTCAGCAAGGTCGATACCTTAAGCCTGAAACATGGGAAGGTAGAAGCCTATCACGCTTACTGTAACACCCCAAATCCAGATTTTCACGTCGGCCACTATGAAAACCTAATGTTAAAGCATTTCTCCGCAGAACAATGAACATATACGATATACTCATCAAAGAAACAAATAACACCGAACATGAAGCTCAAAAGTAACAATAAATCAACTAATGAAACTTTACCAAGCTTCTCAAAACTCGCATGATGTCTTTAAATCATCGACACATAAGTCGGACAAGATCAAATAAAAGCAAAAAACAAGTATTTAGGAGATGCAACTCCAAAATAACCACCAAAAGAAAGAAAGAAGAATGCTAAGAAACTCCTCCAAGGTTAACTACGACTCAAGCAGGTGACACTTCCCGATTTCCTTATCCAGAAAAATAATGGGTTGGGTCAGACCCTAACAAGTAGATTTCGAAACCTCAAAAGCCCGAAAAGACAGTTTCAAGAGCTACCAAAACAAATAGACAGCCCAAAAACATATAAAGGTGTTCATAAAGAGTAATCAAGTTGTGTCCGTTATAATAAAGTAAACCACATTTGTAGCAAACAACCAAAAACGATATGACAATTTGATGCCCACGTTGTATAGAGTGTGGTCCACAAGGCTATCCTTGTGTTAGCGTCGACCCCGTACGTTCCATACCTAGGTCGCACCTGCGTACGCCTTTACCATGCGAACCGTCGGTCATCGCATTAAACATCCGGTAAAAAGGGTCGAACCAACCAAAAAACTCCCACAACCCTCCACCAACTTCATCACATCACACACACATAATAGCATCACACCACAACATATATAAATCAAAATCATTTCTCGCCAATATATTACGATATATGAGTTTCGCATCTATAACATTTTGCAAGTAATGATCGATGTATAATAATAGCCTACAATTCTCATATCATGTTCAATTCAAACACATGTTCATGTATCTACATAAAGGATATTGTCCATTTGTGAGAGGCATCTAATTATAGGAGTTATATACTAAGATCATGGCAAATAAAGGGGTTTAGCCCTAATTATAGTACATGAATGTAGCATGAGAATGTTAATAGAGATTGTATGGTTCATCAACTATGTCATTAGGGTAAATATCCTTCAAAATATAACACATAGATGGGATTCAAAGTGACCGAAAAATGAGTTTCTAGAATGAAGAATCTACTACTTCTAATGTATATACTTGTTTCAACAACCCTAATCTATGTTCAAGTAATACCAAGATCTAGGCTTTGTAGTGTCATCTAGTTTGTCTATGTTTTTCTATAAAAAATGGCTATTCAAGCCCTAGAGAGATAAAAACCTACCTTAAACAAAGTAATGCAATGAAGACAACTCCCACACTAAGAACCAAAGAAAAACCACCAACACCTTGATCTTCCTCTTCTTCTTCTTGGCCTCAACTCTGTAGAACCCCTTCCCACTTTCTCACTCTAGAACAAATATCAACAATAAAGGGGGATAAGAGATGATGGTCTAGGGTTTTAGAGGGTTATATGCTTTGCTGCTATAGGCACTCCATTTTTACTAGTAGGGGCACTACAATCTCCCATCCTAAAAGAAAATTTCGTCCTCGAAATTGAATGTACCTGATGAGAGGAAAAGATGAGGATAACGAAGTTGCATATCATCCTCGCGCTTCTAAGGAACTTCTTTATCATTGTGATGATGCCACTGAACCTTGACCATGGGAATAGTCTTTCTGCGAAGAACATGTTCTCTTCGATCATCCTCATATGATGCATTTGGTTGGAGCTCTAAATCATGGTAGTCAACCACCGAATGTTGATCTTAATCTCTCACATGCTTCCGAAGCATCGATATATGGAATTCGTTGTGCACTCCTGTCAAGCTTGCAGGCAAGTCAAGACGATAAGCTGTTTTGCCCACCTTCTCAACTATCTTGAAAGGTCTAATGTATATCGCAGCCAACTTCCCTTTCTTACCGAACCGTAAAACACCTTTCATAGGTGACACCATTAACAAAACCTCATCTCTGACGATAAACTCCAAATCCCTACGGTGCTTGTCAGCATAACTCTTATGACGACTTTGAGCTGCTCGGAGCTTACTCCGAATTAATGCAATCTTTTCAGAAGTCTTCCGAATCACCTCTGGTCCTTCTAGTTTAGCATCTCCTACTTCTGTCCAACACAATGGTGATCAACAAGGTCTCCCGTTTAATGCCTCGAAAGGAGCCATACCAATACTAGATTGGTAACTATTATTATATGCGAACACCAGTAAAGGCAAGTGATCTTGCCAACTGCCACCAAGATCTAGTATCGAGCACCGTAACATATCCTTGAGTACTCGTTAACTCTCTCTCTGTCTGTCCATCCGTCTGAGGGTGAAAAGCGGTACTAAAATGTAATGATGTTCTTATAGACGTCTGGAAACTCTTCCAAAACCGAGAAGTAAAGGATGAATCTCTATCTGACATAATAGACATTGGAACTCCGCGCAGTCTGACAATCTCCTTGATGTAAAATTGTGTCAGTCGATCTACATTATCTGTCGTCTCCACTGGTAAGAAGTGAGCCGACTTAGTCAACCTATCAACTATCACCCAAATGACATCAAAGCCTCGACACGAGCGCGGTAAACCCGTGATGAAGTCTATCGATATATTTTCCCATTTCCACTCGGGAATAGGCAATGGTTCTAGAAGTCCCAACGGATGTCGATTTTCTACGACGCCCCAAGCCCTAGAATTTATCGATATTGTCCCCACTTTAGACACCTCACACAGGTACAAGGTTTTGTTTTTGGTGAAGGCTCCACGAGCCCCCGAAAAGGCCTCGACCTCTACTACCTCCTCGCGTGCGAGCACTGCGACGTCCTCTGCCCCGACAAGTAGCTCTTTCTCTGTCCATGATTTTAATAAAGGAAAGAACAAAAGAGAAACTAAATTAACTATCACACACAAAGATCCAAGAAGGACTAAAGTGCCAATACTGCTTCTAATTATCTTAAGCCCTAGACACAACCCCTACGATTTATGAAATTAAAGCTCTAATACCACTTTGTAACACCCCAAATCCAGATTTCCACGTCGGCCGCCATGAAAACCTAAACTTAAAGAATTTCTCCATAGAACAGTGAACATATACGATATACTCGTCAAAAAGACAAATAACATCGAACATGAAGCTCAAGAGTAACTATAAATCCACTAATGAAACTTTACCAAGCTTCTCAAAACTCGCATGATTTGTTTAAATTATCGACCCATAAGTCAGACAAGATCAAATAAGAGCAAAAAAAAGTATTTAGGAGATGCAACTCCAAAATAACCACCTAAAGAAAGAAAGAAGAATGCTAAGAAACTCCTCCAAGGCTACTACGACTCAAGCAAGTGACACATCCGATTTCTTAGTCCTGAAAAATAATAGTTAGGTCAGACTCCAACAAGTAGAAACCTCTAAATCCTTAATAGATAGTTTCAAGAGCTACCAAAACGAATAGACAAACCCAAAACAAATAAAGGTGTTCATAAAGAGTAATCAAGTTGTGACCGTTATAATAAAGTAAACCACATTGTAGCAAACAACCAAAAGCGATGTGACAAGTTGATGTCCACCTTGTATAAGAGTGTGGTCCACAAGGCAATCTTTGTGTTAAAACCGGCCCCAAATGCTCCATACCTAGGTCGCACCTCCTTACGCTTTTACCATGCGAACCCGTTGGTCATCGCATTAAACATCCGGTAGAGAGGGTCGAACCAACCACAAAACTGCCATAACCCTCTACCAACTCCATCACATCACACAAACATAATAGCATCACACCACAACATACATAAATCAAAATCATCTTTCTGCAATATATTACGATGTACGATTTTCACGTCTATAACGTTTTGCAAGTAATGATCGATGTATAATAATAGCCTACAATTCTCATATCATGTTCAATTCAAACACATGTTCATGTATCTACATAAAGGATATTTTTCATTTGTGAGAGACATCTAACTATAGGAGTCATATACTAAAATCTTGGCAAATAAAGGTGTATAGCCCTAATTATCACTGTAGTACATGAATGTAGCATGAGAATGTTAATAGAGATTGTATGGTTCATCAACTATGTCATTAGGGCAATATCCTTCAAAATCTAACACATAGATTGGATTCAAAGTGACCTAAAAATGAGTTTGTAGAAATGAAGAATCTACTACTTCTAATGTATATACTTGTTTCAACAACCCTAATCTATGTTGAAGTAATACCAAGATCTAGGGTTTGTAGTGTCATCTAGTTTGTCTAGGGTTTTCTATAAAAAATGGTTATTCAAGCCCTAGAAAGAGATGAAAACATACCTTAAACAAAGCAATGCAATGAAGAGAACTCCCACACTAAGAACCAAAGAAAAACCGCCAACACCTTGATCTTCTTCTTGGCCTCCACTCTCTAGAACCCCTTCCCACTTTCTCACTCTAGAACAAACAACAACAATAAAGGGGGATAAGAGATGGTGGTGTAGGGTTTAGATGGTTATATGCTTTGCTGCTATAAGCACTCCATTTTTATTAGTAGGGGCACTACAATCTCCCATCCTAAAAGGAAATTTCGTCCTCGAAATTGAATGTACCTGATGAGAGGAAAATATGAGGCTAACGAAGTTGTATATCATCCTCGCGCTCCCAAGTAACTTCTGTATCGTTGTGATGATGCCACTGAACCTTGACCATGGAAATAGTCTTTCTGCGAAGAACATGTTTTCTTCAATCAACGATGCAAACTGGTTCCTCCTCATATGATGCATTTGGTTGGAGCTCTAAATCATGGTAGTCAACCACCGAATGTTGATCTTCATCTCTCACATGCTTCCGAAGAATCAATATATGGAATACATTGTGCACTCTTGTCAAACTTGCAGGCAAGTCAAGACGATAAGCTGCTTTGCCCACCTTCTCAACTATCTTGAAAGATCCAATGTATCTCGGAGCCAACTTCCCTTTCTTACCGAACCGTAAAACACCTTTCATAGGTGATACTTTTAACAAAACCTCATCTCCGACGATAAACTCCAAATCCCTACGGCGCTTGTCAACATAACTCTTCTGACGGCTTTGAGCTGCTTGGAGCCTACTCCGAATTAACGCAATCTTTTCAGAAGTGTCTCGAATCACCTCTGGTCCTTCTAGTTTGGCATCTCCTACTTCTGTGCAACACAATGGTGATTGACAAGGTCTCCCGTATAATGCCTCGAAAGAAGCCATACCAATACTAGAGTGGTAATTATTATTATATGCGAACTCCACTAAAGGCAAGTGATCTTGCCAACTACCACCAAGAACTAGTATCAAGCACCATAACATATCCTCGAGTACTCGGTTAACTCTCTCTGTCTGCCCATCCGTCTGAGGGTGAAAAGCGGTACTAAAATGTACTGATGTTTCGAAAGACGTCTGGAAACTCTTCCAAACCGAGAAGTAATAGTATATTCACAGTTACGATTGACAATGCAAGCTCTAATGACACTACTGTTGCGTATCTAGGAAAAGTAGTAAATGAGTGGAAAGGCTCTATTATGGGGAGCTAATTTATCCACATGAGATGTGGTTCACATATCTTAAACTTAATTGTTTCTGATGGATTAAAAGAATATGATGAATCAGTTGCTAGGATTTGTGAGGTGGTTAAATATGTTAGGTCTTATCCTGCAAGAGAACAAAAGTTTAAATCCTATTGTGAGCTTGCTAGGATTGAATCGAAACAAGGATTATGTCTCGATGTTCCAACTAGATGGAATTCTACCTACTTGATGTTAGAGTCGGCAATAATTTTTCAAAAGGAATTCCAAAGAATGGAACTGGAAGATGGTTTATTTGTGCGGGAGTATTGTGGGAGACAAATTCCTCCGAATGATATGGATTGGGAACGGTCACATATTTTTGTTAAATTTTTTAAAGTATTATATGAAGTTACTTTGAACTTTTCTGGTACACTTTATGTCACTTCAAATTGTTTTTTGTGGCAATTGTGTATGATTCGTGCTCAACTGAATGATTAGTGTAATAGTGAGGATAATATTATGGTGACAATGGCAAATAGTATGAAGAAAAAGTATGTCAAATATTGGGGGAATTATGCAAAGATGAATGTTTTTCTTTTTATTGTTGTAATTCCTTATCCAAGGCACAAACAAGAAGGACTTGCTCTTTGTTTGGAAGTTTTATTTGGTGAAGATGAAGCAGTTGAACTCTCTAATCGAGTTAAAAGAACTCTCAATCAAATGTATGGGGAATACAAATCAATTTATTCTACAGAAGAACGATCAAGTCGAAGTGAGAATTTAGAAGTTACTACTAACATAGATGAGAGTACTCAATCAGTTGGATGAGACATTTTGATAGCACTCCGATGTAAAAGAAAGAAGGTGAGTGATGGTGGTGACAGTAAGACTGAAGTAGATCGTTACTTAATGGAGGAGTGCGAAGACCATGATGATCCTAAAGACACTAATTTTGACATTTTATGTTGGTGGAAGGTAAATTCTTAGAAATACAAGATTTTATCGTACATTGCACGAGATGTTTTGGCTATTTCTATTTCTACTGTAGCATCCGAGTCTGTTTTTGGTACCAGTGGTCGTGTACTTGATCAATTTTGTAGTAGTTTATCTCCTACCACGGTAGAGGCACTTATTTGTGCTCAAAATTGGTTACGTAAAAACTCAAAGTTTGATGTTCAAGAATACATAAATAGAGTGGAAGATATTTAATCAGGTGAACTTACTTTTATGTTTCATATTATATTTTCTTATTTATATTTATCTTTGTTGTGAACTTGTAATTGGTGGTATTGTGTACTGAATCATCTTTCTAATTTGGGTTATTTCCCAAATAGCCCCCAACTTTGTGACCGATTTCCTGCCTAGCCCCATACTTTATCAAAAATACCCAGATGGCCCCCTTTTCAATTACCGTTATATCACTGTTAACTAGTCATCACCTCTCTCTCCTCCATCTCATCATCTCTCTTTACCACCTCATCGTCTTCCCCGGCGAAGGTCGCCGGCCGCCCAACTTTCCGACCGGCAACTTTCAAACATAAAAAAAGAAAATTTCTTCTCTCCTCTCTCTCTAAAAAAAATTATTTTTTATAGATTCAAATGAAAAACCCATAATGTAAAGAGATGAGAAAGGCCAAACTGAACCCTAAAACAGATCTAGAGAGAGAAAGAGAGGAGAAAGACCAAACTGAACCCTAAAACCAAAACACTAAAATACACCAAAGTTTTATAGATTCAAATGAAAAACCCAAAATGTAAATCAAAATCAAAACTTGCCTGCAAATCCAAGTATCTAAGAAGAATAACTTCGCGAATTCCGACTCCAAAATGTAACTCAAAATCAAAACTTGCCTGCAAACCCAAAATGTAACTCCTTGTCTTCATGACCACCATCTTCATGATCGCCGCCGCCTCCGCCACCACCTGATCCGAACTTCCCATTACCACCATTATCAGAAGCTGGAGTAAAGTTAATATCAGAAATTCCATTTTTCTTCACCGAACACAATATCATCGCCTCCCTTTAATCGTAATCTCAGCGGATTTAGTAGTTTCCGCCACCATCTTCGGCTGCAAGGTACTCCCAATGACAAATCGTTGCTTTTCATTCTTTGCTACATACAACCTAATTCTATTGTACCTAGATGAACTGAATAAAGCCCTAATTTCAACTTCAACACGAGATTTTAGTTGCTTCGTCGAATCAAATTCACTTGAGAAATTAAGAAGAACTTGATAATCTAAGACTAGATGAAGAAATCGCCATATTACTTTTTTAACTACTCAGAATCAGTTCAATCTGCTAAAACACCAGTCCTTGAACAACAAATTGCTGCTTATCTTTCTAAAATACAAAGGGGTTGTTTAATCCAATCTTTTGGTTGTTTAAAAGGCAATTGAAGAACCCTCTTTTAGAATAATAGCTCGTAGTGAAAACACAGTTAAGCTTTTGGGTATTGATAATCACTACTTTAATAATCAAAACAATAGTCTTCTATGTACAGATGCTGGAACTCTTTTCACTCATTCATCTAGTGAATCTCTCACAAAAGCCAAGCCACTGGTTCTAAAGATATTTCATTGTATAATCCTGTTTTGGTTCATCCAATTGGTGGTACCCAAAACCCATCTTATGCCATACTTCAAAGAATTTTTTTTTTCTTCTCTCCTCTCTCTAGATCTGTTTAGAGAGAGAGGGAGTAAAAAATGATTTTTTTTTTAATGTTTGAAGGTTGTCGGCCGGCGACCTTCGCCGGTGAAGACGATGAGGTGGCGAGAAGATGAGGTGGCAGAGATAGGTGATGAGATAGAGGAGAGGGAGAGGTGATGACTAGTTAACGGTGTTATAACGGTAACTGAAAAAAGGGGCTATCTAGGTATTTTTGATAAAGTAGAGGGCTGGGCAGGAAACCAGTCACAAAGTTGGGGGCTATTCGGAAAATAACCCTTCTAACTTCGTAGAATTACGAGAGCGAATACTACGTATTAATTTACGATGATACAGAAGAACGCTAGAAGCTAACAAACTAGGCACATTAACTTATACATCATTTTATTATCATTGTAAAAATAAATTATGTATTCTTTTGTATTGGTTGTTGGTATCTTTGTTTCATAATAGTCTTGTCTTCATGTTCTTAAATTATGGTGAATCAACTGCATACTAATTTTTTGGGAGAATTACTTGCTTACTTGGAGTTGAAGATTCAAAAAAAGATATTTTACCACATTTTGATTGGAATTACATTGTTAAAATATTATCATTTTCATTAATTTCATTTTTCTCACGTTTTATTTGGTTTATTTAGTTCAACCGGACCGACCAACCGAAGTCAATTGAACCAAATCGAACCGAGCCGAACGAAGTCGGCTGGCGGTTTGTTTGGCTCGGCTTCAGCCGGTGATTTACCCAAACCGCCATTGATTAGTTCGGCTTCGGCCGGACCGGACCTTAATTGGTCGGCAACCGCCCGCTGCTCACCCTTAAAAATTAGTATTAAGTAAAAAACAATTAAGTCTACATGTGTGTAATTAATCCGACATAGATTCTCAACATTCAAGGAAGATAAAAAAAGACGACAAACATAAATTTTCTAATTGTTATTTTTGTTTTTCAGAGTTTTTTAATATGGAAATACTTGATGTTTTAATAGAACTAACTTAACTATTAAATCCCAAACATCCATCATTTCCATCATATATATTTATATATATGATAAATAAAAATAATACGAAATGGTTTGGTTCGGTTTTTTCGGTTATCCGTCAACCAAATCAATAAACCAATCCAAATTACTCGGTTTGGTTCGGTCGGTTTGGATACTAAATGTTCACCCCCACTAAAATCTATGACTAGTATCATAATCTGGAATTTGCAATTGGTTTTAGGTTACATTTTTTTGTTATTTCCAAGATTGGCATAAAATAATAAATCTAATGGTTCAGATTTGTTAGACTATATAAAATCTGTATCTAGCACTTTCCATCTTAAAATTCACATAAAACTATATTTTTTTTGTGTTAAAATTCACACAAGAGTCATTTCATTTTTCTTGTTGAAATTCACACGACTGTAGCCCCTTTTGGTTCCGCTTAAAAAAATTAAGACCCAACTTTTAGCTTATTTTAAGCGCTTATTGAAGACTTTACGCATTTGGTTAAAAAAAAAAAACAATAACCACGATTTCGTGAGTTTTTTTATAGCTGCTTTTAAAAAAACTAGTTATGAAAAGAAAATCAAGTATACTTTTTTTTTGTCACCTCCATCAAAACCACTCCTCCACCTCTATAAACATCCACCTCCATCAAAACCACTCCACCACCACCATCAAAACCACTCCACCATCTTCATCACCACAATCACTCGACCACTTCTGGCCATCATCCCACCACCTCTGCCACCATTCCACCACCATCACCAACACTTCACCACTTCTAGCGCAACTCCATCACCACCACTCCACCATTTTCGCTCCAACCACCACCACAACTATTCAACAACTATCAATTTTTTTTACAGGCACTACCTTCGCCGCCACTCTACCACCATTATTGACACTTTACCACCTTCCCCCAACTCTACAATCTCTGACGTAACTTCACCTTCGCCACCACCACTCCACAACCACTTCACAACCATCACCACAAATCGACTACTCCACCACCACACTATACCACCTCCACCAACACCATTTCACAATCGTCGTTGCAACTTTACCCGTCGGACCACCAACACCCCCACCAGTTTATCACTACCACAACTCCGCCACCACTAGGTAGCACCACAATCGCCACAACACGTCCACCACCATTAAGCACCATCACCACCTCTTCATTACCACCACAACATAATTCTTTGTATATTACTATCACCATCAATACTAAAACCACCATCACCACTACACAAGGTTCAAATTCCTGAACTTTTGACCTTTATGAGTTTATGAAAAAGTAATATATTATTTTATATTAGTTTTTAATATTTATGTTTTTTATTAATAGAAATATATTATTTTAATAATTACTATATGCAGATTATATTATTTTTTTTTACCAAATGTCACATTAGCACTTTTAAAATATAAAAACACTTTATACCTACCAACGACTCCGATAGATTCTTAAAAAGAATTTTTATTTATGGGTCAATAGTAGATAACATTTTTTATTTTTATTTTTTATTAATATAATAATATAAGTATATTATTTTAAAAATTACAATATCAAGATTACATTTTTTACCAAATGTCACATTACATTTTAAGATATAAAAACACTTTATATAGCGTAACAAACGACTCAGATAGATTTTTACAAAGAACTATTATTTATGGGCTAATAGACTAACTCATAATATAACTTATATGTTTACACAAACGAGGCCATGTAAACAAATCATTTTTGCCCACAGATAAAACGTAGACAATCATTCTTTTGCCTTTTTGTTATTGAAAAGCTGAGGTTAGTTATCTGTGCAAAAAAAGTTTGGATTAACTAGACTCTAGAAAGTGAAAGAGAGGAGAGGTTTCACAAACGAATTGTGATGATTAAAGAAAAAGTTGGGCACGTGTCTGGACTTGGCATAAGTGGGGAGGCACCATAGTGAGTAAGCTAAAGAAAAAAATTTGGACAAAAGTCTAAATAAAACGGTCCAAATAAGAAATAAGGTCCAAGGTTCATTGTTATTAAAAATCAGAAACAAAAATCTATTTCTAAAAACAATTGAAAATCTTATCCCACCTTAAGGCCGTTAAATTTTTTATTTTAATTCATTTTTTGCCTTTATATATATATATATATACTTATTTATCTAATTTTCATCCTCTCCTTCTAGTTCGATTGTCGATTTCGTCGGTTTCTACAATTCAATGGGTGGTTGAAAATTGATCTTTCTGTCGGAGTGACACATGAGTTTTGTTATCCTAGTATGATCAACAAGTGCCCTCTTAGTCCATGATAGCAATTAATTTCTTATTTTTGTATATATTGATTCATCAAATACATTTCTTTAAGGGAGGATGGGTTTTAAGTCCAAAATTGAATGATCAATGAGTGTAGAGCCCAAAGATAATCTAAAATAAAAATAAATCCACTTAGAGTAAATTACATGTTAACCTTTGATTTTTTATTACTACCTAACCTATCCTAAATTAAAAAAAATGACTCAAATTAAAGATTTACTAAATTATTTCTTCAAAAAAAAAATTTCCTTCCATAACAAAAGTTTCATTTTCCGTTTATCGGAATGACCTAGCTTTTAGTTATAACTTATTTTAATATAGATTGAATAGTTTCCATAAAAATCATTACGTATAATGAGAATAAAGAAACGGTGAAGCAAATTTTTAAAATGTGGTTCTACTAATTTAAGACAAGTGAAGAAGAATTTAGAGAAATATTAAAGATTTGGTTAACATTTTACAATTTTAAGAGAATTGTTTTAGAATAAATAAGATGTTAGAGAAATATAAGTATTGCAGGAGAATCAATGAAATGCTAGAGAAACATAATTTAAGACATGTGCAGGAAAATCAATTAAATGCTAGAGAAATATTAAAAATTTGGTTAACATAATATAATTTCTGAAGAGTTTTGTTAAAATTAATAAGGTGCTAGAGAAATATAATTATTGCAGGATGAAAGCTATGAGTTTCTTGAAGTTTATTAAACTTCTCAACTCAATAGTCTAAAAAATGCAACAATGATCAACTCTCTTTATATAAGTAGAGAGAGTAAACTGAAATTAGTTATAGAGAGAGAAAGGGAAAACAGACTTAACGAACTAATCAAGAATTAGTTAAACAAGTGCACGCTATCTACGCCCACCACGAGTGCCTCTTCACTTTGATATTCTGGGTGCTCTACTTCACGTGTGTGAGTGCTGATATCTTGGTCGTTGGTAGTTAACTTCTTGGTCGTTGGTAGTTAACTTCTTCTTCTTCTTCTTCATTCTCTGAGCTGCTTTTCTCATCCTCTATCTCTTACAGCTCCCCTCAAACTAATGATTCACAGAATGAAGAAGCATTAGTTTGCTGCGAATTGAATCAAATTGAGAACAGAGAAGACCTTTGGCAAGATATCAGCAAGATTATGCTCAGAAGACACAAAACAAATCTTCAAAGTAGAACTCAAGACTAAGTCCCTAATGAAGTGATAATTGATTTCTATATGCTTTGTTCTGGCATAGAATACTGGATTGGAAGCAAGAAACTTAGCACCCATGTTGTCACATGACAAAGTAATTGGAGTTGTGACTGATATACCCAATTCTTCAAGTAAATAGGAAATCCACAGTAATTCAGAGGTAGCCAGAGAGAGAGCACGATACTCGGCTTCAGTAGAAGATCTTGAGACAGTTAATTGCTTCTTAAAGACTAAGAAATCAAGGTAGAACCCAGAAAAACACAGTATCCACTTGTGGACCTTCGAGTGTCAGGACACTCTCCCCAATCTGAATGTGAGTAACCAGTCAAACTAGATATATCTCCTGATTGAATTGTAATACCAGCTCCAATTGTTCCTTTTAGATATCTAAGAACCTTCTTAAGAAGAACAAGATGGGAAGTTTCTAGGTTCATGCATAAATTGGGACAGATAATTGACACTAAAGGTCAAGTCAGGTCGAGTCATTATGACAGATAATTGACACTAAAGGTCAAGTCAGGTCGAGTCATTATTGCTTTTTGAAAACCTCCCACCATACTTCTATAGAAGACAACATTAGGAATGAGCTCACCATCAAGTTTTGAAAGTCTTTTTCCTAAAAAGACTTGTAAAGTTGAGAAACGTAAAGGAGTTTACGCGGTGCTCAATATTTACAAACTCTTGTTATCCGAAATAAACTCAGTTTATTTCGTCATCTAAATTGTGGTTTAGAATTTAGAAGACAGTCCAAAATAATGGAGTGTTCCAGGTAGGTGTATTAGATGCGTGATCTAACGAAAGAAACCCTACTAAGTGAACATGGAAGCACACCATTATAATAACCCTAGTCCAGGTCATTGGTTGGACAACAATGACTTAAGAAGACTAGCATGAGCGATTGACGAGATATCGTTGTTTCTTGGGCTATAGGAATAGGAGTATTCATAGTCAACTCCATGGGTGTATAAGCTGATACACTAGAACCCCGCCAAGTGAGTGTACTTCAGGAGAAGAAGTCGTAAGATGTCATAACTCTCATTTAGCAAATCGGAGATGTTCCTGAAAACATGAGTACTCGCTCAGTTTATGTAAGGAATGTCGAACTTTGGTACCGTTAAACGCCGCGTCGTAAAAGGAGGTTATAAAGGCGGATTAGTGGGGGAGACATGATAGACATATAATTGAGTGGGAGTACGAGAATGAAATATGTCTTCCTGAGTAAAATCAGGATAAAATATCTCCGGGCCACTTGATGAGAAACAATTGAAAATTGCATGGCTATGCTCAAATGGATTAAGAGTTAATCATTTGATTTGCCAGTTTGTTATCGGGATCAAGAAAGTCTGATAAGTATGACATATCAGATGAGATATGAAAAGACATAGGAAACGAGCATTGCAATTGTTCTAAGTACAAGTGGGAGACTGAAGGATATATTCCTTCGGTCCGAAAGAATGGTATCCTTCTAAGGGAATGTCCTTTAACCAAGATGGCAATGCGTACGATTTGGCAAATAGAATCATAATTACCTTATACGGAAGATCATTAGTCCGGTCGAATCAGGGGCCGTATTGCTTCGCTAGGAGTCAACTACGATCGTTGGATGACTTCGGTAATCCGCGGCTAACATAGACCGGATCCTGTAAGGGTTACACATAAGAGTGATGGTTTGAATGGAGAGAGATTGACTAGATATAAAGTGGCAAATAAGTGGATTGGATCCATTATTTAGTGTTCGGAAGAGTCCGGACAAGTATACATAAACCCGGGCTAAAAAGGAGGCCCGGGAGTGCCCATAAAGAGGCCGACCATGTGATGGCCGACCTTAAAAAGGGGCCGGCCAGCACATGGCCGGGTAGACCCTTAAGTGGGCCGGCCACACAAAGCCCATAATGGGCTATAGTGGTCGGCCACACCATAAGCCCTAATTTGGTTTTATGTGGGAATTCTAAGGATATGTCTTAAGTGAGATATTTTAGGAATCCTAGTTTGGGACAAACTCCTACACTATGTTCCCTATAAATAGACCTCATTAGACATAATTATGTATGCAATCAAGAGCAAAGTTAAGAGAGCTTTTCAAGAGAGAAAAAGCAAGAAAGATAAAAAGGAGTTTTCTTGGTTATCTAGTCAAGAAGAAAATGTTCTTCATCTCAACCTTCAAGAAGGTCCTAGCTGACTCGAAGGAGGGACTTCAAGTCATACACTCGGTGTCTCAAGTAGAGGAACTACAGTTGGAGTTCATGATCTTCCGAATCTAGTCAGAATTTTGTTCGTGGGAAAGCGATTAAGGTAATCTTCTTTCCATTCTAGTTCATTGATTAGTCATGTAAATATCGATCCTGGATGTCTAGTGTTAACATATAGATGTTTGAGATACCACAATAAACACTAGATAGTGTATTAGACACATACGTAACCCTACAACTTCATATAAACTATCTCAGTCAATTGCCCATGAAGGAAGGCATTTGAGACATTTAACTGATGAATATGCCAGTGTTGAGTAACTGCTAGAGTAAGAACAACTCTTACTGATTGAATCTTAACCACTGGACTAAAAGTTTCTACATAATCAATGCCTTCGTGTTGATTAAAACCTTGTACTACAAGCCTTGCCTTGTATCTCTGTAATGAGCCATCAGAGTTATATTTTACCTTAAAGACCCATTTGCGACCTAGAACATTCATATCAGGTGTCTTAGGTGTTAAAGACCATGTCTTATTCTTTAGAAGAGCATGGTACTCCTCCTTTATTGCCTTTTGCCAGTGCTCTGACTAGCCTCTTTATAGCTTGTAAGTTCTATGATTGAGGGTAGTTCAGTATTTGAAAGAAATGTGAGAGCATGAGGGACAGAAAAATGAGCAACATGATCAGGACTAGTTCTAGGCTTCACAATGCCACTTTTGAGCCTAGTCCTCATAGGGTGTACATTGACATCTTTAGGTAAAATGGTCTCAATAGGAATAGAGGACTCCTCCTACCTAGGTTCCTCAGGATTAAAGGTGCTAGAAGATGATGGTGGCATAACAGAAGTTTCTGATGTAGAAGATACATTTAGTCTAGTCATCTAGTGAATAGGTAGTGTGATAAGATGGTGTTGAAGTGTCCAAGTTTGGTGGCAAAGGTGGAAGAGGAAGGACTTGATAGGAGGAGGTGGATTCCTGTGCTACAGGTGAGCTTAACTCATTTAATGACTTAGTAGAGGCAAAAGGGAAGCTATCACATATTCCTTGTGAGATTCAAGGTCTAGACACTTGTACCCCTTATGAGTGGGACTGTACCCAATGAAGCCACATTTGGAGGATTTTGGACTAAGTTTATCATCCTTCATACTCCCCAAATAAGGATAACAAAGAGACCCAAACGCTTTAATCATTCCAAAATCAGGAATTCTATGAAAAAGAATTTCATATGGAGTCTTATAGGAGAGAAGCTTACTTGGTGTCTTATTTATAATGTAGGTTGCAGCAGCATAAGCATGAAACCAGAATTCCTTTGGCAAAGAAGCTTGGAATAATAGAGTATTACCCACTGAGGTTATTTGTCTATTCTTCCTCTCAGCTCGACCATTTTGTTCTGGTGTATAGGGACAGGAGCTTCGAAAACCAATTCCATGTTTTGTCAAATGAGATTGAAACTCTCCTTTGCTTAATTTAGGTGCACCATCACTTTGAAAACTCTTAATAGGTAAAGAAAATAGCTTTTCATTATGTGTCTGAAAGTGTTGAAAACACTTTAAACTTTCAGACCTCAGCTTCATAGGGTATATCCAGAAAAAACTGTTGTAATCATCAAGAAATAGTATATAATATCGAATTCCAGACTTAGTTGTGACAAGTGCTGGACCCCAGATGTCACAATGTACTAACTCAAGAGGAGCAGTAGTTGAACTTTCTGATGTGGGAAAGGGCAATCTTTGGCTCTTCCGCATTTGACATGATGAACAGACATTTTTAAAGTTCTTAGAGGTAATTTTGATCAGGTTACCTTTCTCTAAAGATGAAATGACCTCTTGAGAGGCATGTCCCAGCCTATTGTGCCATATCTCAGCAGTTGCCTTAGCTATGCAAGTTATTTCTCTTTCTTCATTAGGTACTATGTGGGGATCCAATTGAAAATCAATACTGTATAAGAATTCCACACTACAAAAATTTTCTTTTGTGAATTTAGATATTGATAACACGTTTTTCTGTATAGATGGAACATGGAGTACCTTTTTTAGCTGAAAAGCATTTGCACCAGTGACTAGTGTTGCCTCACCTGTGCTTGCAATATTCAAGCACTTACCATCTCCAATCATGACTCCATTTGATCCTAGATAAGGAGTCCTTGATGTTAAATTTTCTTTTGTATGTGTCATATGGCTAGTGGCTCCTGTGTCTGCTATCCATCTTTTATCTTTCATATCTACAGACCAGATAGGCATGTTCATGAGTGAGTATCTCATCTTTCAGTGCAACACCATAATGAGCCCGTTCTTCATCATTCTCTTGTGAAACCAGTTCTTCTTCTTCTTCATCTTCTATTTCTTGAAGATGTAAATTTGCAAAGTTTCTGGTTGAGGACTTTGAAGCTTCTGAGGAGAAGTCTTTGAACCTCATTCTACACTGTCTGGCTGTGTGACCCCATTTATAGCATATACCACAAGGTACAGTGGTGAAGTCAAAGAATGTGTTTGTGTTTCTTGTTTGAGTAATAGGTTGTTTTGGGTTTGGTCTGAATTGAGTCTTTTGACCATATTCAGAATTTTGATTTTGGATTGAGAACCTCACTGGTGATGGTCTAAAACTATTCTTGTTCTGTAATTTCTTAACAAAATACAACTCACTTGAATCACTAGTTGATTCTTGTTCCTCCAACCATTGTTCATGGTGAGTTAACCTACTTTTAAGTTCTCCAAAACTTAGCAACCCATCTCTATTTTGTATTGTAATGACAAATTGTGAGTGTTCTTTCCCTAATCCTTGAAAAAAAAAACTTCTTAACTCATGTTAAGATACTTTGTCATTTACAACTACAAGAGAATCAGCAAAATTCTTGATTTTACTCAAATATTCAGATATAGAAGATGATCCTTTCTTAATATTTTGAAGCGCTTAATGATGACTTCTGTGCTTCAAATTCTTGAAGGAAAACCATCTCTAAATAACACCAAATCTCTCTAGAGGTCTTTAACCCTAAAATATCTGAAGCTATATATTGTGTAATTGTAGCTTTTATGCAAGATTTCACAAAACTATCAGTTTTTCGCCATTGAAGATAAGTTGGATTTGCTACATCTCTTCCTTCCTCTACAGTTAACTGAGGGGGTTCACTATAGGTGCCATCAGTGTAGCACACTAGGTCATTTCCAATCAAGGCATTTTCGACTTGATCTTTCTAAACAAGAAAATTTGATCCATCTAATCTAGCAGATATAAGATTTGTGAGATTTGGATTATTGTTTACCTGATTTTGATTAGAATTCATCCTTCGATTGTTGGAGTTAAGCTATGTTGATGAAGACTGGTATCTCTGATTCTTTGATGACAGAAGATCAGCTTCTTCTTTGATCTTGATTTCAAATTCTTCTTTGAAAATCGATTTCTAGGGTTTTGGCTCTAATGCCATGAAAACTATGACTTTTTGAAGTTAATATTGTATTAAACTTCTCAAATCAATAGTCTAAAAAATACAACAATTATCAACTCTCTTTATATAAGTAGAGAGAGTAAACTGAAATTAGTTATAGAGAGAGAAAGGGAAAAACAGATCACTTAACGAATTAATCAAGAATTAGTTAAACAAGTGCACGCTATCTACGCCCACCACGAGTGCATCTTCACTTTGATATTCTGGGTGCTCTACTTCACGTGTGTGAGTGTTGATATCTTGGTCGTTAGTAGTTAACTTCTTGGTCGCTGGTAGTTAACTTCTTCTTCTTCATTCTCCGAGCTGCTTCTCTCATCCTCTATCTCTTACACAGGAGAATCAAATAAATTCTAGAGAAAAAAATGGTCCTTCATCTTAAATAAATTTTTTAGAATGTTGTTAGAATCAATAAGATGCTAGTGAAATGTAATCCTAATTTCAGAAGAATTTATTTTTGTAAGTGTATTATTGAATTTTTAAAATAAATAAAATGCTAGAATTTTTTTTAGAGAATTTTGTTATATATAAGAATACTGTTAGAATCAACAGTGGTGTGGCCGAGATTTTAGGGGCCCAGTGCGAAATTCTATCGGGGGCCTTTCTTATGATGATGTGAGAACTAAAAAATTACGTGTGATATAATAGATGAATATCTAAAAAATTTGTTCGAAGAAATTTCTTATAAAATATCATGAAAAATACATGTTTATACAAAAGACGAAGTACTAATATCTGCAGTAATTATATAACTAACTCCATTAAAAATATTTAAACTATACTCGATGTAATTATACAAGTCTAAGAATGCAATTTGTAACAAAAAAAAAGGTCTAAGAATACAAATTAAAACAAACATTCACATAAGATAGGTATAATATAGAAAATATTTTGCATGAGAAAAGCTATCTGAAAAAGATAAAATAATATGTATATTTGAGAGAAAAGACAAAGAAACCTATTGGAGGAAGAGGGAAGACTATAAGTAATAATTGGAAACTTTATCTTGTGTAGGCTTGAACCCAGTATGAAGGCGCCCATAGACGTCAGAACCTAGTAAGACTTAAAATAAATGTAAATAGGTTGTTGACAGGGTTTGAACTTGAGAAACTTTATTCTTTAGCACTACTCAAAATAGAGCCCTCGGGTAGAAGGAGGTCCGGTGCGATTGCACCTGTTGCACCCCCTCACCCACGCCCCTGAGAATCAATAAGATGCTAGCGAAATAATAAAATGATTATTAACCTACTTCTGACATATTCATAACAGATGCTAATAGAATCAAGAAAATGCTAGTAAAATACTGAATATGTAGCAAAACACAAATTCAGTTTATATTTTTTTTTTATGAAAACAAGATTATAGTGATTGAGATTTCAAAATTCACTGTGTACGAAAAAGTGTTACATTTTAAGTTTGTTGTTATAATAAAGTAATTTTTTAACAAGATTTTAAGTTGAATCGACATATATACAATTTTTTAATGATTTCCAAGGAAAAATATGTTTTAGAGATGGAAATATCGAGGTAGAGATAAAAAACCAATCACAAATTCACAATTTCTTCAAGTCGAAGAACATAAAGTTAGAGAGAGAGATGAACCCTTTTTAGGTAAACCACGATTGTTTTGGTAGGTTACTTTAGACAAATATAAGTTTTAGAAATAAATATTAACAATAAATATCCACCATAAATATTTCTCTTCAAATTTATGGAAAGGATAAATGTATCAACTCAACCATTAGAAACCTTTGGTACTAATGGTTAATTAATATATATTTATGAAGGGTAAAATTGGGAGGAAATAAATGGCTTGATGCATGGGGCCCACTAAATAGTAAATTTTTGGACTTATTTTCCATTTTCTGTTTATTTTGGTGTTATATTACTTATTAATTTAGGATTGGATATATGACTTATTACCCCCCCTATTTTTGGACCTTAAACACAAAAATCCTTTCTTGAATATAGTTTAGATACAAATCAAAGAATAAAAATACAAATCAAATAATATATTATCCTAATCTTAATCTAACAATGGGAACTAAATATTAAAGGATAAAAATCATATATTTTCTAATTCCAACACCCCCCCTCAAGCTGAGGCGAAGATGTTGACGAGACCCAAGTTGACAAGAGATGGTCGCGGTAATGATGGACCAACAGGTTTGGTGAACGTATCTGCAGTTTGATTAGCCGATGACATAAAATTTGGTTTGATATTAACTGAGCGCACTTTTTTTCGAATAAAATGGATATCCAATTCTATTTGTTTCGTTCTTTCATCAAGGATTAAGTCAGATAGTTATCACAAAATAATGTACATGACATCGTTTCAAGTAAGGCTAATTCAGTTAGAAGGGAGCGAAGCCAAATGGTCTCACACGTGCCTAGGGCCATGACACAATATTCAGATTCTGCAGAAGATCGTGAGACAACTGTTTGCTTCTTACTTTTCCAAGCTATAAGATGCCCACCATGAAACACACATATACCAGAAGTGGATCTTCAATCATCTTTTGATCCTACAAGATTAGCATCAGTAAAGCAGGAGAGGCCTGATTGTGGACATGTGACATAAAAGAGACCAAGACCAGGACATGTTTTTAGGTAACGAAGAATGTGGTAAACAACATCCAGATGCGCAATACGCGGTGAGTGCACAAACTGACTTACAATACTCACTGCATATGTGAGATCTGGTCTTGTTTGTCAAGTAAATGAGGTGACCTACAAGTCGTTGATACTGTGATGGATCTAGTAATAACTCTCTAGACTTTGTTGTCAGTTTAAGATTTGAGTCCATAGGAGTAGCAGCGGGCCTGGATCCGAGCATGCATGTATCCCGAAGGAGGCCAAGAGCATATTTTCGTTGAGATATTGATATTCCACGTGAAGATTGAGCAACCTTAATGCCAAGAAAATATCGAAGAAGATCCAAATTCTTAATATCAAAAAATTCCACAAGAGCCTTTTTAACTTGAACAATACCCGACAAGTCGTCTCCGATAATTATGATCTCATTGACATAAACTGAAAGGACAATACATTTTCCCTCGTGATGGAGACGAATGAAACATGTATGATCTGAGTGACAACGTTCAAATACTAGAGTTTGGACCACATTACTGAAGCGATTAAACCATGCTCTAGGAGATTGCTTAAGACCGTAAAGGGGTTTTCGAAGGCGACATACTTTCCCTTAATACTCCCTTGGGCCTGAAATCCGGGTGGAGGATCCACGTATATAGTTTCTCATAAGTCGTCATTCAGAAATGCATTTTTGACATCAAGTTAATACAAATATCATGAATAAGACGATGCAAGATATATTAATAAACGAACTGTGGTTAGTTTAGCAACGGGAGCAAAGGTAGCGCCAAAGTCCTTTCCAGATACTTAAGTAAATCCTTTTGCAACAAGGCAGGCTTTGTATCTGTCAATAGTATCATCTGCCATGAACTTCACTAAAAACCCACTCAAACCCTATTGTGTGTTCGCCGCGGTAAAGCAAAAAGTTCCCATGTCTGATTATGTTGAAGGGCATCCATTTCAACTTGCATATTAGACACCCAATTAAGATTCCGAAAAGCTTCGTGGACAAAGGGAAGAATGGAAATTGACTCAACCTGAGTAATGAAAGATTGGTATTGACTAGAAATATCCTGATAAGAAAGATACTCAGAAATTAGATGATTACTGCTATATGTAAGAAGGTATCGAGAAGGTATGCGTGGCTCTCGAGTAGGATATCTATGAGGGACAATATTAGAAACTGCAGAGGGGGGAGGGTTACTGAATTGATTGCGGAAAAGAGTCTGGAAATGGATTTTGAGGGCGTGATTGGCGAGAGTAGACTCGTAGAGGAGCAACACCTTCGGCACCTGGAGGCAGAATTCAACTAGAAGAAGCAGGGGGGGACAATGGAGCAGACTCAAGCCTAAGAACTGGTCGTGGAAGAAAAAAATTGTCATCCTTAGAAGGCTCCCTAGCAGTATCTAAGAAAAGTGGAACTTTTTCTAGAAAAGTTACATCTATAAAATGATAGAAACGACATGTGATGGGATCATAACACCTATATCCTTTAGACAATGAGGAATATCCTAAAAATACACAAATAATAGTCTTATCATCAAGTTTGGTATGCGTAGGACTACGGTTTTAGACAAAACAGGTACATCCAAACACACAAGGTAAGATAGGAAATAAGGTGTTATATGGTTGAAGGATATGAAAAGGAGTCTTTCCTTTCAACCCCCGACTAAGTGTTCTGTTGATAAAAAAGATGCAGTAAGGACTGCTAAGTGTCTGAAGGACTTGGGAATACTCATACCACGTAAAAGACAACGAACTACTGACATAATGTGACAGGTTTTTCGTTCTGCCACACCGTTCTGCTTTACTGTGTACGGACATGTAAGTTGTTGAAGAATTCATTTTTTGTTAAGTTCAGAACGAAATTCATTAGTTACATGCTCTCCCCCATTATCAGATCTAATGTTACAGGTTGTAGTGTCGAATTGGGTTTTGGTCATTTGAACAAAGTTTGTAAAATGAGTGTAAACTTTAGGTTTTGATTTCATTAGATAAACCCATATGCATCGAGTGTAGTCGTCAACGAAAGTGACATAATAACGATGTTTGGACAAGGCTGACACTAGAGAAGGTCCCCAAACATCCGAATGAATGAGCTAAAAAGCACTAGGTGCACGATGCATACGAGGAATATAAGAAGTACGAGTATGTTTTGATAATTCACAAACCACACAATTAAACTTGAAATCTAAGCAAGCTTTATTTAAAGAGGGAAATAACCAACATAAATATTTAAAGTTTGCATGTCATAAGCGTGCATGCCATAAGTCTAAAATTTTTAAGGAACAATCAAACGAATTCGAGGAAGATATCTGAGAAGACAGTGGATCGCCGAAGTAATAGATTCCATCACGCTCATATCCCTTGCCAAAAATCTTCTTGGAAATCAGTTCCTGTAAAACAAAAGAGTCAGATAAGAAAATGACGACACAATTTAGTGCTTTTGCAAGGCGACTCAGTGATAAGAGATTATAAGTAAACTTAGGAACATAGTACATTGAATGAAGAGTTATATCAGAGGATAAATGAGCACTTCCTTGCTATAAATGGGCATAGATGTCCCATCAGCAATACTCGTTGTCTGATCAACGAGAGTAACATTAGAGGTAAAAGTAGATAGCTCACCAGGTATATGATGATTCGCTCCCGAATCCAAAATCCAAGTAGGTTGTTCTAACTTACCATGAAGAGCAACATAAGTACTAGCAGCTATAAAAACCATAGGTTCAGAAGAACGTGTTAAGCGCAAGTGTAATTGCACCACCACCACCACAACCATACTCTCATATCTCTTAACCATAATTCGGTAAATCAAAGTTAACTTTAATATATTTGTTTATCTTTCCCTTTCTTTTTCAAAAAAAGAGAATGTTACGCACCAAGAGATCGGGATACCTATCTAACTTCCAAATAAAGCTTAACAAGTTATGTGTAAAAGCTATAGGATGGAACAGGATAAGCTTATCACAAACCTCGTACTTGTGGATTTATACATTACTAGGTATAGCCCGTGCTCATAGGGCACGTGAAGTTTTAAAGGCATGTTACACAAGGTTTTGAATATTGTACTTATAATATAAAGATTGAGAGAAATATTTTACGAGAGAAAGTAAAAAAAAATGGCAACAAAACTTGAATAAAAATTAAGTCGTACTTGTATCACCACCGCAAGAGAGTTTTTCAAACACATTTCGGTTTTTCTGCTTCATTTGTTTCTTTCTTCTTCACAATCTAACACTATTTTCAATAGTTCTCTGCTTCGATTGTTTCTTTCCTCCTCACAATCTAACACTATTTTCAGTAGTTCTGACTGTATGTCAGACATTTCTCTTTAAGATAATCAAATCCATTTATTCTCACAATAATTTGTTTAAGAAAAGGTGGGAGTGTAAAAACATAGACAAAAGAAATTACGAGAGAATGGTAAAAAAGCAAAATCAATGGGATTTAAATTGGAGTGTTCTTCAATATTGACCCATCATTTTAAAGAAAATACTAGCAGAAAATATTAGCTAAAAGATTGGAAGACATCTTAGACTTTCGCCTTTGATGATAACCAAACGAAGATTATTGCAGCAATTTGTCTGGAGTCTTCTCTCTTCACCACCCAATTAAGCACAAGTTCTATAGGATACAAAGAGATGTCCTGAACATAAATAAGGATATAACCATATTTTAGCACATATACTTACCTAATAATCTATATAACAAAACAGATAGGTTGTGACTAGGACAAAATAAATGCTCCTAAATGATGATTTGGATGCTGAGTTGGATGATGACTTAGACAACCAGATACTTCCTTCTCTTTTAATCTGGGCCGTTCAGACTAATATCACATAAAGGACCCTCGATCGTATCCGTTAAATCCTTACTTGACTTGGTAATTGAAACGCTACATTAAATCCTTGTCGTTCCAATCTCTTTGTCTTCTCTTCCTTCTTTCCCTTAACTCCCTTCATCTGAATTCACTTCTTTCATCTTCTCCCTTAAAATTCTCAAAAGACTTTGCCCATTGCTTCCTCTTCAACCCTTCACTTTCTTCATTTAACTGGAAACTTAAAGTAGACGTTGTGAATCTCTTCCAATCGGTGAAACACTAGACCGTGTGGAATCAATTAAAACGTCAATCTCCAGGGTAATTCTATTTTTTTCTTCACCCATTAAACTGAATTTTTCATTTGTTGCTTATTGTGTACGCCCTCTTCCCATCCCTACAGTTGTGATCACCAACTCATTCAGCAACAATGTAAGTTTAACTAATGGAAACTTGTTTATCATTACGCAAAATTGGTTCTTTACTAGGTTTTCTAAATTCTTCATGAATCCTCTAGGAGCTTGCCTTTATTTTCTCTTGTATTACCTCAACATCTCTTCCTTTTTCTCTTGCTGGGGTTTCACAAATTGGATCAATATGCTTCTTCCTTGCCACCTAAGGTTTTGCCTTCAGTTTGTTCTATTTAGGGCTTTAAATATATTCATATCATCAACTTGAAGCAACCATGTATTCCCCTTAAACTGTTGTTTAAGTTTTCTAATTTTAAAGTGTTTCTTTTCAATCTGTTTTTGTATGTTTCAGGTGGAAGAAGAAATGTTCATGAACAAATTCTGTGGTTACATATGGTCGTCTCCAAAATGAAAATGTAAACCACCTACTTATTTCAAGACGTCCTAGAATTAAATAGAGAAACTTTTTACTTATATATAATTGACCCTCTGCTTATATTAGAAAGGTAGGGAGGTGGGATCTTATCAGTTCGAGTGGTTCCTATACTTCTTACTTATATATAATTGACCCTTTCTTAAATTTTGTACATATTATGACGTGAGAAGCGCAGATTTGTCCGAATATCTATGAAGAAATAGGTGAGGTTAACCTTTTATTGATCTCGACTTGAGATAAATGGAGTTACGAAATATGTTGGAAAGTACCATCAGCGGTAAGAAAAAACTAACTTCTATAGACTTTTTATTTAATTTCTATAGAGTTTTGGTGATTATTGAGTTTCTGTGCAATTTGGTTTCTATAGGGTTTCTATTTGGAGTTCTGTGGAGTTTGTAGAGTTTCTATTTGGTTCTGATTTTTATACATCTGTATTTCAGGTATGGTAGAGTTACTATTGAGTTTCAAACATCTGGACATAACCTAAATGAAACTACACAGAAACAGGATTAGCCTTTATAGAGTTTATATTCAATTTCAAACATGAGCACATAATATGTTTGAGAAAACTCCCCAAATAGCTTACACCCTTGGCTAAATTTTACTGTGTTGATGACTACCTAGGTTGTTGAAGTAATTCGAGTTTTTACTGTATATTACATGGCAGTGAAGATTGTCGGTGTTTATACCAGGTCTGATTTGAAGTAATTCGAGTTTTTTTTGTTGTTTTTTACTTCTTAATTAGTTTATATTCTTATAATAGCGAGTTTCTAAGATTATTTCATGGTTATTAGATATTTTAATCCGTAGTATTCATTTCTCAATTTTGAATATTGATTTGTTAACCTTCTTAATTGCCTAAATATCTGATTTTCAGGTTCTGATCCTCGAAATAAGCTAGCACGGGAGAATCTATTTTTCTTCGTCTAGGTAAAAGGTTTACTGATTTGCTGTCTATTACTCTATTACTCATACATAGAGAGTATACATTTGCTTTGTTCCTGATACTTGTAAAGGAAAAGAAGAGTGGATCGAGCATTGTAAGGTTCAAATTTGTCTTTGTTGTGCTCGTATCTCTTAGTATAAATATGGATTCATGGATGTATATTCGATGCGCATTAGTGCTCATCGTTTCCATTCAACGGCTTAACCATTTTTTTTCCTTCATCACTTTTTGGTTTAGAAGTTAGGAATATTCGTGGCTTATGAAAACATGTGTTATATTAAAACCAAGTAGTTGATGAGAGTAGATGTACCTCTAACTCTGATATGTTGAATTGGCACATGGGTTTGGTCCGAAATGACTAAATATAATTGTAAGTATGTTTATGCTATTAAATTTGTTTCGTAAAACATTTATATCGGAAGGAAGTATCCCAGGACATGACAAGCTGAACAAAAGTATAAATGTTAGTCATCGAGTAGGAAGTTTTTCAAAGGTTCAGTTGTGTAAACCTTTTGCCTCTTTAGCAACTGGGTTAGGTCCATTTCTAGATTAAGTACCCTGACATAGAAAAGCATTCCCTTCGTACTTTTGTGATTGCTGCTAAATTTCGAACTTTAATTGCCAATTTTTGTAAGCCTGTTTCAGGATGGAAGTGATAGTGATAATTGACAAACTTGCCTTCGAAAGAACAATACTGTTTGATGCAACTTGGAGTTCCAAATCATTTTGGAAGCACACTATTCATGTGGATATTGAGAATCCATTTACATACTATTCCGTCACTAACTCCCTCAAAACTGAGGAAATGCACCATTTTGAGCATCCTGGCGCAAATGATTCCAGAATGATCAGTTTCCCGGAATTTTAGTTCAGATTGAGATTAGTTTCTCATCCACCTGAGCTATCCTGCTGATGAAATTATCTTGATAATGTTTATCAAATCAATCATTTGTTAATCTTTCCCCATTAGTTTCTTATCTCTTTAGTCATTACCTGGAAGCTTGGAAGGCGTGGTTCGTTGAAGTTCTCGGGAAGCAACACCCCGTACAACAATTTTCATGACCTGATTTTCTTTCGCACCACCTTGATATACAAGTATAGAGTGTACAAAAATGAACTACTATTTTCTTTTTTTGACTAATTATAACTTGTCAATTTTGTTGACAACAAGAGAGACGGGTTGTGTTAGTGAGAGAAGGAAGAGATGGTCTGTATTGACTATCCTTTGATAATCAATTCTTATGCTTTTTAATCCTAACAATGATGGGCTTATATCCTTTGTATCAGTTCATCAATTTTACCCCCATATAGCAAGTAGAGGGCGTGAGTTGGTTAACAGAGATATAACGTTCTAATTTTTTTAGTTGATTTGTTATAGGCGCAGCTTCTTTGTTCTCCTTAGCATTTTTGAGTCGAGGTTTTCTGTGGACCTCATAATCTTTGACGTGGACAACCACGGGTAAGTATTTCTTTTTCTTCCATGAAAATTGAGTCTTAATCTTTAGTGAGAATTGGATAATAGCTTCTCGATTAATTGAGGTATGTGGTAGTCTCTCTGTATTGTGATTAGTAATCTTTCTAGGCTATGCAGTAACATGTGAATTGATTGAAGAGATGGGTGTTGGATTTTCTTCGCGATCACCATTGTTTCTTCCTCTTTGAGAATCCTCGAATAAGCAAGGCAATTGTAAATCTCTACTGTGGTTGTTTAAATGTAAATTTGGGTTTTGGTAATCTCATTTGTAGCTTAGAAGTAATACCTAGATACACTAGGGCAAGAGAAGGAAGTTAGGGAAACGAAAGGAGCAGTAATATCATTTACTAAAGAAGCATAATTAAACATTTTTATATTAGATCTTTCCTCCGAGTAACTCGTAAGTTAGGAAAAAGCAACACATGTATCTATGCTCTGATTTGTTGTTTTTTAACTGCAGTAGACGCTACCTTTGATTAGTTTACTTTAACATTACGTTGTGGTTCTCCCACAAAAAATGGTCAGCAATAGAGGTTAAAATATTGACAAAAGGATTTTGCATTGTCCATAGTTGCTTCTAATATATATTTCTTCTATAATTACATCTTTGTAGTTTTTTCATTTATTTTATATTTTTGGTCTCCACAGTGGTAGTATTAGGAATAATATCATCTTAACACAGTCTTTCTTATCATACTCAAATGGCAGATATGTGGTATAACTCTATATAAGACAATATGGCGGATATTATATACCACGTCTTCAATACAAATCGTTATAGGAGTTTAAGCGTGAGTTTGTGAAGGTTGTTGGACAACGTGAACAGGCAATTAGGCAGCCTAGAGGCTGAATTCCGGACTAACTATCAGACAAGATGCACTCTTCAAAAGTATCTTCTTTTAATCAAGTTCTACTGTAGTGGAGACAACGAGAAGTCGTTGGAGAAAGTAGAAAGCTTACACCTATCACAGGTCTCTCTATATATAATTGTAGTTACATGTCACACAAGTGTGTCTTGATCTCTTTTACATGTTTGTTATTGGTCCTGCTGGACAATTGTTGTATGGTCAGTAGTCTATTAGTAGTGACACTCTTCAAAGCTTAAGCTGCGGGAGGTATGTCAAGATTTCTATCCGAAGTCATAAGTGCTGCTTTCTTATCAATTAAGACACTATTTCTTTACTTTGGACCTTATGAATTTGGCAGAATTAGGTGTGAAATTTTGTTGATTTAACCATGGCTACACTTATTTGTACTAATTTTTGCCAATTTATATGGACTAACTATATCTATAAATATGCGTGCATTTAAGGAAAACACCAAATCATAAATATGAGACGAGAAATATCAGCAAAAGTTCATGAAATACTGGATTGGGTAAAATATTAGCAAAGTTCTTTTACAGTCGGTAACAACTCAAACTAATCAGTGGCCTATTACACATTTGTCTTCATATTTGATTACTTAATAGTTGAATACAAGTTTGGGTTGCTACAAACACTGCTCTGGCACCCTCAAGCTTTCTTTCGTCACTATCAATATTTATTAATGTCTCTTATGTTGCAACCAAAATTAATACTTCTATTTTCAGCGTTAACAATTCATAAATAAGTTGTGCGTTTATCAACAAAGATTGATATGGAATATCAAATAAGTTGTGCATTTATTAACAAAGATTGAAATGGAATATCATTAAGTTCTGATGAATTCCGCCCGTACCGAAGGTACGGGTTATACCTAATCTAAACCCTTGGATTCGTATTAAATCGGCCATCGAAACCCTTCCTCTGCCCTATCTCTTCGTCTGCACCGTTACACCTCTCCCTCATTTACTTGCAATTAATTTTTAATTAATTTTCAATCTCATCATATTCTTCAAGTATATGTTTCTCAACAATAAAAAGACAACAACTTTACCGTCTCTCTTATAAAAGAAAAGAACTACAAGTTTTTGGTAATTGGATCACCTCTCCTATTCTATGTTTGTCTCTCTCTCTCTCTCTCTCTATATGTTCGAGTTTATGCCGTTGATGGTGTCGTGGCTTGTCATTGAAGATGTTAGTTCATCGTCTTCTTCATTTGGGTGAATCAGTGAAGAGGATGCCAAGAAGAAGAGTTACTCAGTTTGCACTTCAACTTATACTGGGTTTGGAGCTATAATCTCTGAATCTTATATGAAGTTTGAAAGTTTTGCGTTTCCTTTTTTGCTTCTTCGATCAATATAAACTCTGATTTTTTTTTTCTAGATAATAAGATAATATCTAATCAACCCATGAAGTGACTCTCAGAGTTTCTGGATTAGGACAGAGTTGGCAAGTCCTGCTTCTTCTATTGTTTGATTCACATCAGTAAGTTGCTTGGAAGGAAAACCTACTGTTTGCAACTGATAATTTCTCACTCCTCCTGGACTCGAAGCATCAACGAAGGCACGAATATAACTGATGGTATGATGATAATTGAATCGGGCAACCATCCGTGTCCCATTAGCTAAACGAAGTTGAACTGAGGTTGAAGGGGAAGTATTATCTACGATTAGACCCATGGTTGGGGACGGAGCACTAGAGAGAGGAGCGACTGCAGATGTTGGTTCAGGGGCTGTTGTGTTGCTGCTGCTGCCTAAAGTTCTCCCTATACCCTGAAATGCAAGTTGTTGTTTCTCTGGTTCCTACATTAAAGTTGCAGAAGAAAAATGGCAAGAAAAGCAAGTCAAGCTCGGACAGAATGACGCAAAAAGTTTCTCCCACGACCAAAACGAGTGACAAGTTGAGGAAGGAGTTAAGTATGACATACAGGGAAGTTTCCTTCCCTCCTTATGAGATTCACGCGGATTGCGGACCTCCTGTCTGCGGGTTCAAGCTCTTTTGGGCACTCAGACTTTCTAATGCTCTGAATTCCATAAACGATCAATCATTATACATGATATACATCAATATTAAGGTATAAAATAAAAACTTTAACCAATGTGTAGTAGTTCAACCATAAACAACAATTACTATCTTCAGCTATAATAAGCTCAGGCTGAGTTTAGCCTATACTTACAAGAGCAACCTCATAGTTTCTTACTTTCCTCTACAACGAAACATAATTAATTTCATTCCAGGAGTCCGATTTATATTATCACTCGCAACTGATGGCCAATCTAAGAATTATGTCGTTAATAATAGAAAATCTGGGTCCATCAAGTCAGCATCTTCCAAATGAAACCATGAATATTTTATTGAAACCCAGCTAGACTAAGCAACTAGTCATAGTATGGATACTGATGACGGTTAGATGAGTGAGGTGTTAAGGTTAAAAAGGATTTATTAGGTTTCATTAGGTGTACCCTAGCAGCCAAGCTTATATCTTGAAGTAAGCTATCTTCTGAACTAATCGGATTACCTGATTAATAGAAACTCCATTTTTTTTCACGGATTAATAGGATTACCTGTTGTTATGTGGCTTGCCTGATTCATATTTTGGGTACACAAAATTATTTGTAAATTTTTGTTTTAATATTGTGATTGGATGAGTGGGCAAGGATCAATACAAAGTTATTCTTTATCTTCTAGCATGTGTAGCAAGTATGATTTTTAAAGCAAGGCCGAAGTTCGTATTGACGTCCAAAAAGTTAAACCATATAATCTATATCTTATCGAAAAAGAGAAAATTGGTGTAACTCATATATTAGGGAACCATATTTGTCTTTCAATTATCAGTTTTTTTAAAATTGTTTTTTACTTATCAGTTATTCTTTTGTTAACTAATATGTCTGATGTTATCTATCTTTTATGTTTTATTCTGATGTGATAATAAGTGGTGACAATTGTCTTTCATCCATCCCACAAGATAAGGGTTAAAACGAATTCTTATTGTTGGTTCAGTTTTATGAACCATCCATTGAAATATAGAGTTCTAGAGTGAGGAGTAGTTGAGAATTTTAAGAGGGATACAGTTTTTTTAATGTAAATACTATGTTTTTCACCAAGTTTTTTTCTTGCTACTTCTGTAGCATGCTTATTAATCCACGTTTTGTGCTTCCCATTATTTTTACTCTCCATCATCAATTTGGGGACATACTATAATTGTAAATTACTAAATTAGAGAATGTTTCTTCTAGTTTCTTCAAGGTCTACGTGGATACCTTGGTAAGCGGCTTAATCAGTTGCAAGAATAATGTTGTAGAGTATGATAGTAACTCTCTTTAAAGTTTCAAGAAGAATAATCAGTTGATCTCTTAATCAGAAGTTTCACCAAACGCGCATGATTATTGTGCCCTATTCGAACAACCAGGTTCACTTATGGCCCTTCTTGGTCTAATCCAACAACATTTAGAAGCTTCGCGTTTGAATCTCAATGCTAAGACATTACACGTTTTATGAATATGAATTTCAAAACCATCTTATATATATATATATATATATATATATATATATATATATATATATATATATATATATATGCATGACCCGTGCCACCGGCACGGGCGTTTTCGTAAAAAACTGAATGCATCATAAAATCATGGAAGGATAAAACTACTTGAGATTTCATATGATATGATTTTGGGATATGTCATGTATTTATTCTAAGATGTCCATTAGCCATTACAGCTCTTTGTCACATCGAAATAGACTCAAACCCAAATTGGAGCTCTTCTTTTACGTAGATATTTAACAACATATACATTCGACTATTTTGCAACAAAAGAATTTGAAGTTTTGATAACCTTAGTTTATCTCATATACAAACGAAAATAAAAACAAATCTATACATCACTTGAAAGAACAAAATCTGAAATCAATTAAAGAATCACATAAAACATGTTTAAAGAAATAAAAAGAGAAGACTGAGGTTTAAGATCTTTTTGCATAGACTCATTTTCATCTCTTAGTGCTGCAATTTCTTCCGACACCCTTTCTTACTCACTCGAGAGGTTCATCAGTTTAGACCTCTCTACAGCTTCTCCTTCAAGTATGTCATTGCAAAACATTATCTCTAGATTCCATATATACAGTAAGCTTTGCACTCTTTCAAACTCTGCTGTACCAAATGTGAATTTTCAAAACGCGCACTTGTTTGCTCTTTGACTGAATTAATGCATTTCTCCACAAGCATAGAAATGTCAGACTGATCAAACTCTTCATTGTCCATTTGAGAAGCCTCCTGTAAGATTCCAATAATTCCGTCCCTCTCAGAAGAAATTTGGTTCCCCTTTGTAGAAACTACTCCATATTCGCTAGATAAATCCTCTAGTGCCATTTGAAGAGTGCTCTTTTCCTCTCTCTTCGAAAACAAAGATGACGTTAAGAGGTCTACATCATTACGTGCTTCAGTGAATTCTGGTTCGTGTAAGCCAACAAACACCCATGCAGAAGCAACTTCACCTTGCAACTTCAGCAGGTCAACTTTAGCCTGCGAAAATGACTCACTAAGCCAGTTGATTTGCGAATCCAAGTTGGACCGTGTAATTGTTTCAGGTAGGTCAACTTTAGATAACATGTCTCTCACGTTGTCAAATTCTGAGGAAATATTCTCCAAAGTATTTTTCTTATTCACAAGCCATCTGACTCTTTCGATTATACCCATGGACTGAAATTCATCAAGCATAGTCTCGGGCACGATTCCCCTCAATCTCCATAAGGATCAAGTCCTTCTGTGTAAGTGTTTCCTGAAGTGAGGCAACCAAGTTCTGGCGTGTCGCCAACTCTTCAGTGGTACCTTCAACAACCCCTAGTGCGTTTGACTTCGCTTGAAACTGGTTTAAGCATGCCCCGTGTTCATTGGTCTTCTCAGCCAATGATTGCTTTAATGAGTCTCTCTGCTGAACTAACGTCTTACCTTTCGTGACAGCCATGCTAAGCTTTTCTTTGGTAGTATTAATGATGTGACACAAAAATTTCACATTTGGAGAGCTTAACTTAGACTAATTAGTCCTTTTCGAGTGTTATCAATAATATTTTATGTGTTTTTCATGTTAGGTACTTATTTGGAGTTAAGCGTGTGATTCGGAATAAAAAGAGCGAATTATCACTATCATTTCATGTGCCCAAAACGAGATAAAATGACTTCAAGCAAATCAAATTACAAGCGGAGGCCATGACGAGTCCGACGGTGAAAACGGGAGTCAATTCCGAGTTCGGACGGGGAAGTTATGAAAGAAAGAAGTCCGAGGGTATTTTAGTCCTTTGTGATAATTTGAAGATGTAGAGACAAGGATGGAGGCACCTCTTGGTTTCTAAACCAAGCCTAAAGCCCACACAAGCCCAAAGAAGAATGACAAGGAAGAATTATATGAGTACCCTCTCTTTATGGATTAGAGTCAACAAAGTCTAAATGAATTGACTAAGTCAAGGGACTCTAGGGTTTTAGTAGTTTAGGCTACTATTCATCTTCTTCTTATTCATCAACCAAGGAACCAAAAAAAATAAGAGAGAGGAAGGGTGGCTAGGGTTGGTGTTCTTGAAGTGAGAGTTTGATAGAGAGAGCAAGAGAGGAAGAAGGAGGCCGGCCAAGCTAGGGTGTGCAACCTTTTCGGGTGCATCAACTAATCTGAATCTTTTCCTGCTCAACCTCTGTCTTGGTTTTGCTCAATTCTTCATTTACCAATCCTAAACTCTCTCTCCTAATCTAATTGCTCAACCAGTTTCTCATTTTCAACTTCAAGTTGGCTAAGTTTGTCAACGAAATCGGCCTCCTTTTGCACTCAAGCAACTCTTCACAGGCTAGACTAATAACAATTCCATAATACTTCTCATCTGGGACCATAAAATCCAACCTAACCTCATTCAAACAAAGTTTGAGGCGATCAATATTAGAGAGAAGCTTGTGATAGTTCTCAATCATCAATAATGTGCTATTTTCAACAACAGATAGTTTACCAGTCATTGAATTTTCCGACTCCTTTTGCTCCACTACTGTAGAGAGAGAAGCTTAACCTATTTGAAACAACCTCGACATGCATTTCCCTATCATTATGAACCGTGAACAATTTCGAAGTCTCAGACCATATGTTTTCAAGAGATTCTAGGTAAGAAACAACACCACCATGAGATACTAAAAGTTCTCCAACTTTGGCATTAAGTTCCTCAATCTTTCTATCCTCTCCAAAACAACACTCTCGAGTTGTCTCATTATGCCCACAGATCGTAAGTGTTCGTTTAAAGCAATTTCAATACGAGTAGTTAACTTCGAACAATCGACAATCACCTGCAAAGGGTTGATACAGTCTTGGTTGTCTGCCCCTCCCTCTTCTTCCCTCTATGAAAGAGAATCCTCTAGCTTTTCCCCATTCTTGATAGAGGATATGACCTAGAGTTGGCCTATGAAGAACAACAAGTTCTCAAGCAAACATCTCTCACTCTTCCTGCGTCATCATTACATGTTTCAATAAGTAATTTTGTGCTTAAGGGTCATGATAGAAAATTCAAATATGAATATACCAATGAAAAATCATAAAAAGAAAATGATAAATAAAGGTCTTCACATTGTTGACATTAAATAAACAATATCATATCCTTAGCTCATCTCACATACAAGTAAGAGAAAATAAACAAATCTTATACATCACTTAAAAAAACAAATCATGGAATCAATTATAGAATCACATAAAACATGTTTACAGAAATAAAAAGAGAAGTTAAGGTAATTTTAATAATGGAGGAGATTCATATTCGAAGCAACATGAAAGATATAAGTTTTCGGTTGCATAAACATCATTACCATAAAGCGTACGGAGGTGATACATCTGCAACAATTACGTGACAAAGGAGAATTAGTACATGGTAAGAGTTACGTCAATAAAAAAAAAAAAACAGTAGTAAGCCTTTAGATCAGGTTATGAATAATTTTAGGAATGTTCAATATTATAAAGGTTAAAACCGGAGGCAAACAAACCTAATAATTAAATTAGGTCTGAAAAGATGGAAACAATACATGAAGAACACAACAAGTAACTATATGAAAAACCTTAACTACAAAATCCCCAAAATAGATGAAGAATAACAAATTTTCATATAAGAACAACAAATATAACCATTAGGGAAATCTCAATACCTTTAAGACATCAGCAGAGGTACTATTAATTCTTACATTGCTATTATTTCAATTTCATTTGTATTTCTCAACCTCACATTATCTCCATCTCTGCCCCCCATTTGCAATTTCGGCACCGAAGACTACTCGCTTCATCGAACCAACAAAGTTCAAAAAAGTAATTCATTTGAAACTAAGAGTTAAGAAATAATTGATTGAGAAATAAAGTAAATTATGTAGAGACCTTAAAGGGGAAAAAATCCTAAAAGCCAAAAGTTGTGATTAGTTTCATAGAATCCAAAGAGGTTTTCATAAAGAATAGAATGTGAGACTTGATTAATAATGGAAAGTCGTGTTCTAGAATAGTAAACAATAAAAACAAAAAAATCGAATCTGAGAGAACATCAAACACCAAAATTTGACCTCCATTACAAAAGAATCAACCAAAAAATAAATAAAGTTGACAAGTGCATTTTACCAGTTTTGGAACTGTTTAGTTTTCTGCTACCACAAATAGACGATTCATAATGCAACCTCAGAGAAAAAATTGGATTTGAGAGTTAGAGAAGAAATTTTACGTAGTTGTTTACATAGATCTGGTAGAGAACGGTAGTGACATTCAGTTTAGAAGTTGATCAATGTAAAGAAATAAAGTTACGAACTTACGATTAGTAAGATTAAAAACATGTATATGTTGAAGTTGAAGATCCCTTATTTTCCTTGGAAAATGAGAAAAGAAAAAACTTATGAGTTTGTTTGCAAACAATCAAATCTTTGACAATATTTTGATATTTCAAATTTACATATAAATTTCCTCTTTGTGTAACCAAATTTTCAAAAAACAAAACAAATTGGATTTAAATCCAAACAGAGTAATCATAACCTCTCTATCTCATCGAAAAAAAAAATCATAACCTCTCTAATTTGAACTACAATCTCAAGATAGTTTTTATCAAATGAGTATATAAAGGCATTTTAGGGTTATTCCCTTAAGACTTTGAAATCTACTCCAAACGAAATCAACCCCTATTTTAGGTTGTGTTCAAACTCTGTCAAACTCATAACTCACTGAATTTTTTTTATTTCAGTTGGATATTCAATCCCATAGATAAAGGCAAAAAAAATCCTAGACCGGAAACACCAATTTCACATTGAACAATGTATAAATTGAAAAACATGTTTACCTTCAATGGTGGAAAAACATGAGAGAGAATGGAGAGAGAACAACTAAAGATGAGGAAGTGTGATTACAGAGAGAAAGGGAAGATTAAAGTTGTGAGAGGGAGAAAGATAACGGAGGGTTCAAACGTTATTTTTCGTCCAAAGAGGGCTATCACGTTTTGTAGAGGAAGAGAATGGATGGATGGTTGGATTTGTTTTTGGGTATTGAGGTGAATTAATTTTGTCCTACTCATCTTGCATTCATTTTGTCCTAATCAGCAAACAACCATTCCTGTTTTGATATATAGTAAACAAGTACACTTGACATATCTCGTTCTAGACCTTAATTACCAGATTTGATGTATTTATTTTTTATATTTAATCATCGACAACCAACTACGTGATCAATCCTCAACTCTACGTAAACTCCAATTCCAATATATAGTTTAGTGACTATGTTGCCCCACAAAACCAACTAACAAGTTCTTCATACCATCTTTTAGATGATAAATAACGATAGCCGAGTCAGCTTGGCTCTTGGCCCATCAGAGGCATATTGTTAAACATTACTATATGGAAAATGTACATCATTAACAAAGATTACCTTTGACTAAGGCCTATGCGGGCACCCATTTCACTAGACGGAGTCTAGGTTCCACCCTTATTAACAAAGATCGCCTTTGATTTACGCCCAGCCAGGCATCCATTTGACCAAAGTGGGTCTAGGCTCCATCCACATGAAAGATCACATTTCACTTGAGCTCAACAAATAACAAATAAGAGAGTCTCGACTTTGAAGTCGAAGATGCACAGGGAATCCAACTTTGCGGGACAGATTAGGCTCCATCCGCAATAAGAAATAACAGAGTCTAGACTTTGAAGTCGAAGATGCACAGTGCACCCGTAGTCGGACAGTTAGTAATGGTACCTATAGTTACTTTCCCACGGTCACAGTATGAGTAAATTTTGGAGCTCCCAACATTTTAGCCTTCACTCTTCATTAACCACCATAACAAAATCTCACTCAAATTAAAAACTTTGTATGTAATAAGACAAGGAATCCAACTTTAAATTATACAATCTTTTCACTACAGAAAAATCGAAATTATTATTATTATTAACATCACGATCATAATTTAATCAATCATAGCATTAGTCCCACAATAAGAATCATAACAAACACGGTTTCTTATCGGTTGAAGTTTTAATGGAGATTATTTCATAACAACAGCTGTAACTTGTGAATAGTTGTTAAGACTGTAAATACATAAAGGGTAATGCTATGACTATTAGTTAACATGAACACTCAACAAGCCAATTTGTTATATATATATAGATATTAACGAAGAAGTGACCGTCCATTAATTTGATGTCCTAGATTTTAACAATCATACTTACAAACACTGAAACACACTTAAAAAAAAAAACTTAAAATCATACTTAAACCCAAAATGCTTCATCTCTTTCCACCCACTTAAAATCATACTTAAGTAATAAACCCATACTTACTTTGATCTTATTAGGTGCACTTAAAACAGCTTCCTCACTTTCCACCACCACCAACTTTTATCCCACCACCACCACCACCACCACCCTTACCACCAATGTTATAATCTTCATCTTTCTTCTTCTCTTTACCTAATCCATAGTGTGTCTCTCTATGCTCTTCGATCTTCTGGATGGTGAAATCCTTATACATGATCTTGCAATTAGGACACCAATAACTCATTTTTCAAGGATTGAGAAATAATCAAATGTGAATTTGTGAAGAACTCAGTTCATTTGATGTCTTTTATATAGTGAAAGAGTGGGTACCTAGCTAGCTAGCCTATAACTCTAGGAATAGCTCAATTTTTCTTACTGCTTCTGTCCTTCAATTCTTGAACATGAAGAAACACAAAAAACCTACAAATAGAAATTAATTAATTCCCCCTTCATTCTTAAACTACATGTTATAGTCTCCTAAACCAAGTTTTAACCGCCCAGGCTTCCTAAGGAATACAAATTTCATATTTGAGCACTTATAGATGATGACCGATCATTATGTGAGACACTTCCAGTAAAATCACTTATGCCATTCAAATGCATGTCTAAACATTGGTATTCTTTAACTCATAATCAAGACCTATACTTAATCTATTTACACATTACCCAATCAAAAAGACACACATCGCTTCTATTAACTAACTACAAACACCAAAAACGATAGTCTTTTGTATTTGGTGGACTTATTTGAAGGCGAAAATGTTGTACATTTTCAGTTCTAAGCTTAGAATTGGTTTCATTCATTTAAAACTAAAAGGTTCATTAAGTTATGTTAGCTGTAGTAATTATTTAATATGTTTGTCATCATATCTCATTGATCTCTCTTTAGTTTTCAAATATCATTAGTGAAGTATGGAACATGTGATTTGAAAAAAAAAGTATGGAATATGTGTCCACCATTCTAGCTTGTCCTCCCATTTTGAATTAAGTAATAGAAATTTTCTTCCAAGGTCACACGGTTGGAAATAAAAACTTATGGTTGTAGATTGTGCTATTGTGTGAACTGATTGCGGAGATGTACATTTTGTTATACCCAAACATATTTTGATGTTGAGTAACATATAGACAAATTGGACGGGGACAAGTAAAATATAAGACTACACAATCTTTTATTCGTTTGCATATCTTAATCTGGTGTTGGCTTAATAATCAATAGTATTTGTGTGTCTTTGTAATTTGCTAATGAAATTTTGTTGATAGATGAACCTAAATAGGGAATGAAACCAAACCAAGAATTATACAAAAATAATTTCGAATATTGGACTTGAGAATAGCATACAAACTTCGGATCATAATACATGTAGGATAGACCTTCATATTATATTTGCTAACCACATAACATATCAGTCGTGTCGGAGCCACGGATTATACCAAACGACGAATCATTCAAATAAAATTTTCTAATGCAATAATGAATAAGATAATTTTATTATTGTTTTTCAATACAAAAATATATGGATGTGATTTAGATTCGGTTTATAATCCAAAAACTTTACGGAATAGTAAATCATTTTCTTCTTCCATAAACCGTGTTTTACGAAATTGTCTTTGTGGGAACCACGCGTCATGGCTAATAAAATTTTCTAATGCAATCATGAATAAGATAATTTTATTATTGTTTTTCAGTATAAGAATTATATGGATGTGATTTGAATTGTGAAGCATCATTACTCGATTTTTTTTTTTAAATGTCCATGTCGGAGACACGGGTTATACCTAGTAATATTACATAGATGCTCATGTTTTAAGCCATGACATAAGAAAAAAAAACCAATGAGGAAATAAAAGACAAACGTAACTGAAATTCATGAATATGTTTCCACATAAATAAGTTGACCACAAAAAAAAGAGTTGACCATATGATTCATACCCAATAGATTTTTAGATACAAATTTTAGACAAATAACTTTTAGTTCCACCGCATGACATTAGTCAGAGCAAGTAAAAATTATAGTAACAAAATTTACAGATACATCGTTGCAAAGAAAAGAGTTGATCTCTCAAGGACGAAAGATGACAACATGTTCCAAAGTCCTAAACACATGTAGATAAACACAAATTACAATCGGTAAGTTATACATATTGAGCTATGAACTAATAGCAACTCTCAACTCTAAATGTGCCCACCTTATCTTTTTTGAGAGACGGGTTTAGTCAATTCTGGTCTTTGAAATTAGAGAGTAGTTGTCAGTTACTATTCGAATTATATAGATTTTTTTTGTAATTAAAATAATATAACTAAATTAAAAAATCATTGAAGTGACATCTAAAAAATTTACTGCAATAATATTTGTTTGGTTTACCTGCAGACACCCAGCTTATTTGTCTTTGTGTAGCGTTATAAGCAGAAATAAAACTTTTGAATCTTTATAATCAAAAGCAAACACAAAACGGAAAAGGAAAAATAAACCCATTAGAGGAAGTTTAACCTTATAGAGAAGATCGTGACATGGTAGAAATGAAAACCTCAGAGAGAGAGAAACAAGATCAGAAGGTGAGAGTGAGAAATTAAACAAAAAGACGAATGTCAAAAACAACCAAGTAAGCAAAATCTCTGTTAAAGGATCTAAAGATCGCATGCAAGCGTCACAGAGTGACTTACTTTTTGCCGTGTCCATAACAGGTAAGCTTCCAAAGTGGTCTCTCTTGTTAAGCAATTTGGCGTTTGTATAACTCATGATCTCTACACCTATATATACATACATGAAATCAACTTAAGAAATACTGCTATAACAACTCAGTTTCTAACTCAACAAATGATAGATTATCAAGGAAGCAAGAAAGTTGAAGACTTACATTACCTTTTGGAGAAGATCCAGACATTGTAGAAATGAAAAACTATGGAGAGAAATAGGATCAGAATGTGAGAGTGAAAATTGAAGAGAAAGAAAAAATTTAATGGAATGTGAAATAGGAGAATAAGGTGAAACAATTTTCTCAAGAAAAATATTATGAAACGTTGAAACTGTTACTGGGCACTAAAAATAATGGTGAAAATTTATTATGGGGGGTATTTCACTACTGAAATGGTTAATGGTCAACAAAAGTTATAGTCAAAATCTATTATGGAGATATAAAGGCTAGAGGTTTAATGAGGTGGAGATCGAATCTTGACCCTAGGATTTAAACATTAATGATATGGGTGATCACAATCAACAGGGGCAAAGGGTTAGTTCCGGATTAGATTATTCCAAAATCCAACATAATTTGAACATCACTCAAGGTATGAAGTACAGGAGCACTACCTGAACTCTACATTTGTTGGCAAGATCCACTGGAAGCCTGACAACATTAATCTAAACATGTTACTTTCTCCTGAATGATGAATGATGTGGCATTAAAATGCCACATTTGGATCACTTAACTTTGATGAGTTAGTTCATATCGGGTTTTATTTCTAATAATTTATGTGTTTTTCTTGTTAGGGAGCTTATTTGGAGTTTGACGCTTGATTTGGAATAAGACGAAGCAATTCATCACATTTTCATCTCATGTGGAAGAGATCAGAAAGAGAGACCAGGGGTATTTTGGTATAAATCAGAGGTTTAATGGCAAGTGGAGTCAGTGGTGAGTCCCATGGCGAAGACGAAAGTCGAATCAGAGTTCGGATGAAAAAATTATGATAGAAAAAAGTCGATTGGTATTTCAGTCTTTGCTAAAAGTTAGAGGATGTAGAGAATGATGAGGGCACCCACTTTGGTTTCTAATGAGAAGCAAAGCCCAACTCAAAGTCCAAAAATCCAAGAAGAGAAAAGAAAAGAAGAAACTTATAGGCAACCCTTATATGTCCAAGTCAAACTAGTCTTTATGGGTCCACCAAGTCAAGGGGTAATTGTGTGATTGAAAAGAAAAAGAAAAGTCTTATTGAAAAGCATCATCTTCTCCATTAGAAAGTTGGAGGGTTTTTGTTCTAGGGTTTGGGTGCTTGAAGGAGAGTTCGAGCTAGAGAGAGAAAGGGATGAGAAGCCGGCCAAAGCTTGGCCTGCTAACACTCTAGGTCGGCCAAAGCACGGGATAACAACCATCTTTGAAGCTGCTCGGGAATTGAAGATACAGCAGCTCCGGTCTTCCTTCTCGGCGAACAATAGCTACGACTTGTGGTTTAGCTCGGTTAGACAACAACTCGCAACCCTTCAACAGCAAGCTCGGGCACCAGCCGGCAGTAGCTTGGCCGAACTTAGGGTTTCTTTTTTGGTCGTGTTCTTCAAGGTTTTTTCGGCCATAATCTTGGTCGGAAACCTTAGGGTGTTTACTTTGGAAGCTCTTAACTTGAGTTTTCTGATTATGATTTGGTCTAAAATTCTAGAGAGAGAAAGCTTGTTGAAGCTCCTATGGTGAATTGTTCCTGAGAGGAAGAAGAAGAGTCTGGTTGCTAAAGGGAACCCTAGTTTCATTAACGGGACACCTAATCTACATTGTTAAGGGGAAATTAGGACATTGCTAAGGGGAGATCGGTAACACATACATATTCATATTTTCTGACGATCCTAGCCTTACGCCATCATCAGAAAAGGGGGATTTTTACCTTAACTTATGGGTTTCTTCATTTCCCTTTGTTAATTGTTTCACCATGTTTAGCTAAATCTTGTACTCGGGTACTCGTGAAACATGATTTGATATGTGATGAATGACTCATTGTTTGTTAAATGTTAGTTTGATTAACTTCGTTTAATTTTATGAATTAGAAGTCTTGATCTTAATCGTCTATTGACATGTAGTTTTATAATACGTGCTTAGTTTGATATCCGATGCTTAGTAACTTTTGATTGGTTATACTTAGTTTGACGTATTATACTTATTAGTGTCATACGTGTTCATTGTCAACTCATTTGCTAGTGTGTTATTAGTTTGATAGTCGATACTTAGTAACTTTTGATCAATTATGATTGTTTTGACATATTATGCTTAGGATTGTCAGTGTGGGTGAAGTTAGCTAAACTTTCATCCTCTAGATAATTAGTTATTGTCATTATCGATCTTGTGGATCAGAGTATCCCTCTCAATCGACTCTTGCCCGATTATTGTTACAACTCTTCTCCCGAATCTCTCCCACCTTTAGTTAGTTAGTTTTATTTATTTCTTTATCTCAAACCAATTAAAAAACCAATTATCATCTTTCCATCTTTAGTCTAAGTTAGTCAGTGACACCTAGACCGGTGGACTTGACTCTCTCGATATCCTAATCATCTTCCTACCTTCGTGGATCGGTCCCGGTCTTATCGGATTTTATTACTTGACGCCCGTATACTTGCGGGTGGAGACCTTTTAGGCCCATCAATGAACCAAACAATTGGAAATTCTGAAATTCGAAAAAAAAAATTACTGCAATAATATTTGTTGGGTTTTACCTGCAGAGACCCAGCTTGTTTGTCTTTGTATAGCGTTATAAGCAAAAATAAAACTTTTGATTCTTTATAATCAAAAGCAAACACAAAACGAAAAAGGAAAACCCATTAGAGGATGTTTAACCTTATAGAGAAGATCGTGACATGGTAGAATTGAAAACTTCAGAGAGAGAGAGAAATAGGGTCAGAAGGAGACAGTGAGAAATGAAACAAAAAGGCTATTACAAACACCAAATGTCAAAAACAACCAAGTAGGAAAAAACCTCTCTTGAAGAATCCAAAGATCGCCTGCAAACGTCTCGATATACGCAACATTACTCGCGGACAAGTCCCCACGGGACACGAAGTCGGCTACAAATGCAAAAAATCGAACTATGAATCAGCATGTACGACTTCAAACTACTCTTTAAGCTTCCGTACTCCGTCAACTTAGTGAGTGGGGAACAAATTGTATGGGTCAAATTACGTCACCAGGAGCGCCCCCAGAAATCCAAGATTAATGGGCTTGCACGATGACCAAGCCCACGAATCAATAACTAATGGGCACGACCCATTAAGCTTCGGCCACCCCGAAGCAACATCAGGATACGCAAACCACTTCCAGCCCTGGATAAAGAGGTCCGCCCTCACCTCCTCAGCAGACCTCCCTATGTATATCCGTTGGGAGACGTTATAGTCATTCAAGATCCTAAATATACCCGTTAAGGGGTTATAATATCTGTATTAATGGTGACAGCTCCATGAGTTACCACATTGAAGACGACATCTCACCGACAGGTGAAGTCGACCACCTGAAGGAGTTGAAGGAGATGTCCTTCGACCAAGGTGACAATGCGAATAATTTGTCGGATAGGACAGTTTATGTGGAAGATCATCAAGTCCGATTGATTTAGGGATCGTAGAGTTGTAGCTAGAGACCAACTACGATTGTCGAATTACGAAGTAATTCGCGGCTAACTTTGATCGGATCCTACAACGGGTTACACATAAGAGTTTCAAATTGATCTAGGATATGACTAGTGGGAGTGATATATAACAATGGGAATGTCCCATAAACATATCTCATAGGCCTAAAAAGGTATTAGGCAAAGATATTACAAAAAGGCCAAAAATAGAGTTTTTGGACCTTTGCCGATTCGGGCACTTCTAGGGCTCGGATTGGGATGAAATTTTGAGGGGAGATTTATGACATATCCTGTAGTATGAATGCAAATTTTCGTGGTGTTTGGACACCTCCTCATTAGGGAATTGAGAAAATATCATTAGATGCTATTTTCGACTATTTCCTTAAATCTTATTCTAAAGGGTGTTTTAGGAAACCTTTGAGGAGGTGTATTCTCATTAGGGTTCTATATAAAAACTTTTAGTGAAGATAATAAGGTGTGAAATTTCTCTCTAAGCTTTCTTACTCTACCATATCAAGTAGAGAGGAGAAAGTGAGCTAATTCCCATTAACTATCTATCTAGTCAAGAAGAAAGGAGTTCTTCTTCCAACCACCATTGGTGTGCTAGCTAAACAACAAGGTGGGAGATCAAGTTGATTCCTCGTGTCAAAAGTAGAGGAGCTACGCTTGAAGCTCTTGGTCTTCTCATAAGCAATTGGAAAGGTTCGAGGGAAAACTAACGAATAAGATATTTATCTTTCTAGTTTTACTTAGTATTATTATGGGCTTATGCATGTGATCCTCGGAATACTAGTGTAGACATTAGATGTCTTATTTCCGCTATAAACACTAGTAGAAGAGTGTAAAACCCAACAGTGGCGTCAGAGCCTCTTGCAATTAGCCTATCTTATCTAAGTTTTGGACCAATTCCATGCTTTTATAGATAGATTATTGTGTTTAAAAGTGTTTTGAACACAAAATTTTAATTAATTTTAAATAGGATTCAAGTATTTGTCAAAAGATTTCAAAACTTGTTCTTGAAAAGAGTTTCAAAACCTAAAATTTTGATCCAAATTGGTTTGATTAAAAGAGTTGTTTTGAGTTTAAGAAACTCTCAAAAACAAAAATTTGGAATTTTAGAAGTGTTCAAAAAGGAGTTGTTTTGAGTTTAGGAAACTCCCAAAAACAAAATTTTAAAAATTTCTAAAAGTTTTGAAAAATTTTAGAAGTGTTCTAAAAAGATTTCAAAAATTTAGAAAGAGTTTTAAAATTGGAAATTTAGCAACTTAAAGTTGCAAAAGAAAAAAAAAATTTGGAAACTAGGGTTTTTGGAAAACCCTAGTGTCCGGCCAGGAAGCTTCCTGGCCGGACCAGAAGCTCCTGGACGCGCCCAGAGCACTCGACCAGACGCGCCTTGGAGACGCGTCTGGGAGGTTCTGGGTGTCTCGGACTAGGTCCGAGACACCTAGTGCTGGTCCGGTGCATGGACTAGCGTCCTTGCTCCGGCCAGGACAAGACCAGGCCTTGGTAGGCCTCGGCCAGGACATGCCGGCCCTATGGGCCGTGCCATGTCCGGACCTTGTCCGAGCCCTTTTGTGGGCTTGGGTCGGGACTTGTCTAGGACTTGTCCCGGGCTTTTCGAGGCTTTTCGGACCACGAAAAGGGACCATCATTCGAGTGGGAGGTTTTGCCAAATTTTCTTTCGATTCCAACCAAATAATTCCAAAGTTAATCCGGGCCATCCGGAAGGCCAAAACGGATTTCTGTTTAAATTGATATATGAAATCATTAAGAATCGAACCAAGTTCTTTCGATATTGACCCGCGCTTTCTCGAGCCCAAAACGGAGTTTTTCTTAAAGTTGATTTTACAAATCATAAGAGATAAAACGAGAACGCACCAGTAGTCGAATTCTTCGAATTTAGACTTAAGGTCCGTAATGTGACATGGGATGTCGACAAAAGTATCTCCCGGATTAACATGTATATATAATTCTTAGCCTTGATATATTATATGATTGCATGTGATGTGAATGCGGGAAACTCATGACAAAGAACGTTGCAACACTCGGAGTCTGAAAGACACCGATGAGCAAGCACGCGTGAGAGAGACATCTATGTTAGTAAACATAAAGTCAATCATGTCGGACATGATTAGCATTTAGACATCCAATTCGGTTTTAAAACCCGAGACACTACTCAAACATCCTAGAAGGCTAAAGGATGAAAGTAGCACAAATAGTTGAACGAGTCATCATAGCAAACTTCCAGACATGGAAGGAAAGTAGGCTTAAAAGTGTTTAAGCCGTAACTGTTGCAAATTATACATAAGAAATTAAAAGTCTTAACTCTAGTAAAGATTACTAGAAATTATCAAGGTTGAAGATAGCAATCTTCAAATTAATTGATAATAATCAAAGTTTAAAAACCGACTACCACGGTAGAATAACTAAACTGTCACCTAAGCCATAGTATGAGATTCATACACAATCTAAGGCATGAGGTAAATTTGGAATAAACCTCGACAAGTAACACTGAGTGGGTAAAATGAGTTTTACGGAAGAGGCTCAGATTTACAACTCTCGTTATCAAAAATAATAGAATTATTTCGCAAGTCGTCTAAATTTGGTTTAGTATTTAAACGACAGTCCGTAGATGAAGAAAGCACTCCGAGTAGGCTTGTCAGATACGTGATCTGATGAATGAAACCCTACTAAGTGAACTTGGAGTGATTCATTATCAATTCCCTAGTCCAGGTCGTTGCATGGACAACAATGACTCACGAAGACTAGTACGGGAGTCGATGGGATAACGCAGTTTCATGGGCTATAGGAATAGTGTATTCGATTCGACTACGTGAGTGCATAATAGGGATTATACGCTGGAATAACCCTCAACATGAGAAGTTCATCCAAAGAATGATGAATCGTCAAACTTCTCATAAAGACATGATTGAAGAGATTCCTCAAAATATGAGTGCTCAGCTCATCTTATGTAAGGAATGTCTGACTTTGGTTCCGTTAAACGCCGCATCGTAAAAGGAGGTTATAAAAAAACGGATACTGGGAAGGACAGGATAGACATGAAGTTGAGTGAGAGCGCAAGAATGGATTATGTCCTCCTAACCATGTTAGGATGCAGTCGATTTGCTTGAAATCTTTTTCTCTCGTTTTGTGCACATGAAATGATAGTGACAATTCGCTCCCTTTATTCCGATTTACATGTTTATCTCCAAATATGATACTTAACAAGAAAAGTACATAAAATATTATTTATAATACTCAAAAGGGACTAACTCATCGAAGTTAAGTGACCTAAATGTGGCATTTTCACGCCACATCAGATGCAGTGTCCTCGGACCACTTGACGAGCAAGAACTGAAAATGCATGTCCGTGCTCAAATGGATTAAAAGTTAATCATTTGTTTTGACAGTTGTACTCGAGATCAAGAAAGTCTGGATGACGTGACGTATCAGATGGGATACTAAGTGACATGGAAATCGAGCATTGTACTTGTTCTTAGTCCAAGTGGGAGTCTGAAGGAGATGTCCTTCGACCAAGGTGACAATGCGAACAATTTGTCGGATAGGACAATTGATGTGGAAGATCATCAAGTCCGATTGATTTAGGGATTGTAGAGTTGTAGCTAGAGACCAACTACGATCGTCGAATTACGAAGTAATTCGCGGCTAACTTCGATCGGATCCTACAACGGGTTACACATAAGAGTGTCAAATTGATCTAGGATATGACTAGTGTGAGTGAGATATAACAATGGGAATGTCCCATAAACATATCTCATAGGCCTAAAAAGGTATTAGGCAAAGATAGTACAAAAAGGCCAAAAACAGGGTGCCGATTCGGGCACTTCTAGGGCTCGGATTGGGATGAAATTTTTAGGGGCGATTTATGACATATCTTGTAGTATGAATGAAAATTTTCGTGGTGTTTGGACACCTCCTCATTAGGGTATTGAGAAAATATCATTAGATGCTATTTTCGACTATTTCCTTAAATCTTATTCTAAAGGGTGTTTTAGGAAACCTTTGAGGAGGTGTATTCTCATTAGGGTTCTATATAAAAACTTTTAGTGGAGAGAATAAGGTGTGGAATTTCTCTCTAAGCTTTCTTACTCTACCATATCAAGTAGAGAGGAGAAAGTGAGCTAATTTCCATTAACTATCTATCTAGTCAAGAAGAAAGGAGTTCTTCTTCCAACCACCATTGGTGTGCTAGCTAAACAACAAGGTGGGAGATCAAGTTGATTGCTCGTGTCCCAAGTAGAGGAGCTACGCTTGAAGCTCTTGGTCTTCTCATAAGCAATTGGAAAGGTTCGAGGGAAAACTAGCAAATAAGGTATTTATCTTTCTAGTTTTACTTAGTATTATTATGGGCTTATGCATCTGATCATGGGAATACTAGTGTAGACATTAGATGTCTTATTTCCTCTATAAACACTAGTAGAAGGGTGTAAAACCCAACACCACCAACACTATAAAATGACCGAGAAGAAGATGATATAGGGGATCTGGCAATTACCGAATACAACTTACTTTCTCTCTCATATAGCCTTGTTCCTTCATTGAGTCCTGCCTCGCGCAATCCTGCTTTCTCTCTTACATTCGAGTATTGTTACGGTCTTGGGCATAGAGGATACGAGACTTTACACCATTCACAAAGGTATATGATCTCATCAGGTATAAGATCTTACTAAGTACAAGACCTTTGAGGAGACAAACACATACTTTCCCGAGAAAGTACAAGTACAGGACTTTATCAAGGGTCTGTCTATTTTCTCTCTCCTGACAACCACTTTACCAAGGGTTTGCCTACTTTATCAAAGGTTCGTCTACTTTAAGGGTTTGCTCTATTTATCTCTATGGAGGTCGGTCCTTCTTTTCCACATCCCACGTGATTACCTAGAAGGTCAGAACCCTTAAAACATCACCCACGTGATTATCTATAAGGTCAGGCCTTAAAAGCTTTCCCTTTTATTTATGATACATACCCCCGACCGAGGCAAACCTCACCAGGGCTGCCTTAGCCAAGGATATACCTCATAGGTTGTCATAGTCTCGCTCCAAACGAGTCAGTCAATCCGTAGAGATCGAGCTCTAGCCACTTTAGGAGCCGTGCCTAAACTCTGACCATCCAACCAACGGTAATATTCCAAGATTAATATCCACGTACTTATTACTTCTCTTGCAAGCTTACTGACTTGACCGTTGGAGTCCCCTTAGGTCGTCACCATCCCGGTGTCCCAGGGATCTTACGGTCACGTGTGTTTCTGTCTCTTGTCACAGGTTAAGCCCAAAGACGTTGTCGGTGCCCGCAAAAATATCAATAGGTGAAGGTTCGACTTCTGAAACGGTTAATGGTGAAAATTTATTATGGGGGATATTTCACTTCTGAAACGGTTAACGGTTAATAGTTACAGTCAAAAATCTATTATGGAGATATAAAGGCAGGAGGTTTAATGAGGCGGAGATCGAAAAACGTAATAGCTCAAGTTACCAATTGCAAGGAAAGTTTGCTAGGTAGACGACAAATAGGGGATTATTCCAGATTTCTTCTAACTTATAGAGGTGGTGCTGAGTATCTTATTTGTTTAGCTCTAATTATTTATTTCATTTTGATGAATAGTTTAAACTTGTAGGAAAGTAGATTGCTGAAACTCTACCCAAATTATATACAGACAAGTCTTGTGGTTGTAGTTTAGATATCTTGATAACTCATAACGAGCTTTGTCGGATACAAGTTCGTAACAATGTGAAATTTTTTGCTTTCAGGAAAGAAGTCAGAGGAGAAGCATGACCGGAAGCGTCATAAACGTAGTGATCATTTGGTGAGTTCTCTTAACATTCGTGTTCCTACAAAATGTCTAAAGCTTCAACATATTCCTTGCTATGTGAATGTTGGTAGGGATAAGACAACTTCAATCAGTAGATATGCTGGATTATTAGAAGAAAATTTGGTTAGTTCATTTTTTGGCAAATTGAATTCCGACGGGATTCTTCACCTGCCATGGCATCAAAGTAGGATCCCCCTTCCCTCTGTGACTCCGATTTTTTCTCCCTCTCTCCTGATATTTCTTTCTATCTTAAATACCCCCCCCCCCTTAAAGCTACAATCTAAGTACTTGTCCCATCAAAAATTTCACCGACTTCAGGGTTCTCCTTCCAGATCAGTTATTTACGTTCTTATTAGAAGCATATTAGTTGTATAATTTTGTTTGTATCTTTTTTGTAGCTTTTGTTTTTCATTTCTAGGTTTAGTCCCTTGACATGTGATCTGTGAAGCTAAATCTTAGAGGAAAATCAAGCTCCGAACCACCAATTTAAGATTCAGACGTAGAAACAAAGTCTCCTTTTTGTCTTCTTCAAAATCCGGAATCACTTTCAACAATACCCTTCTTCAAACATTGTGATACACTCAAGTCAAGTCATCACCTTCTAACAACCGATCCAATTTTTACATCCAATTGTTAAGTTGGTCCGGATGGATAGTTGCAGAAGAAGATGTGAGTTCCGTCTCTCTTCCCAGAGCATTACCAAAACTCATATTTGAAGATCTCGTCAAGAAATTTGTGTTATTTTCTCATGAGAGAAAAAGATAATGCCGTCTAATTAATTTCACATGAAACAAACAGAGTCCTGCATCTTTGATGGGTCATGAAAATGTCCCATCGGAGTCGTTTAAATTAGCCGAGTTAGTCTGTTTCGAGTCTTTATTGTAATAAAATGGTTGGTTTTCTTGATTAGGTGTCTTTTGCAGAGTTAGGTGTGAAAAACGGTTAAAAATGAGAAAAATATGCATAAAGGGTATTTTGGTCATTTGGAGTCAAGGACATTCTGGAAATTTGGCCAAGGTCAGTGCGTGGTTGAAAAGTAGAGGTCGAGACGAGTCCGTAGGAGAAAACGGAAGTCAAATCAGAGTCCGGGCGAAGGAATAAACCAAGGTCAAAGTCAGGTCAACATTTGGTCAGCATTCGGTACAATGTCGGGCAAGTTTCTGGCCCACGGTATGCTTAGGGACACGTGTCGATGTACGGAGGTTGGTATATGCGGTTCCCGTGTTAGCGCTCAACAGCGAAATGGCCCAAAGAGATTGATCCAGTGAAGCGCGTCGCAACTTAACTCCGTGCACCAGATCCCACCTTTTAATCTTATCCGTCCACTCCCGTGTTTTTGAAATCGTGCGGCTGCTGTGTGTCCCGTGCTTTATTGCATATTCCGTGCACCCGAAGCAGTTTAAGTACCGTGATCCAGGACACGTGGCCTCGTATCGTCTCTCCATCTCCGTGCAACCTTCATCCGACGGCTACTGTTCCTTCCGCAAACTTAACACTATGGTTCCGGCCACACCAAATCAAACCGAATTCCCAACTTTAAACCCTAGCCGCCAGCCTATCTAGGGTTTTATCCCTTTTTAACCTATCTATTTACCCTTTTAGCCCTCAACTTCCGACCATTTACAATTTTAACCCCAACTCAACCCTAATTCTATATAAACACTTTTAGAAGACCAACCAACTCCTCCCTTCTTAGCCCCCCTTTCCTCCTTCTTGTAGTTGTAAAACCCTAACCCTTCTTTTCCCCTCTTAGCCTCCCTTAGCCTCCTTTTCTCTCTACCTCTTCTCAACTAAAAACCCTAGCCACCATTCTTTTCTCTACTACCTTCATCTTTTCTCTAGATTTTCTTTCTCCTTCTAATTTCTTCTTCTAACCTTCTAATTTCTCCATACCTTCTTCTCTAAAATATCTTCTTCTTTTATCTCTCTTCTAAATTTCTCTTCTTTTATCTT